>JASAND010014720.1:0-60775 GCA_030248195.1 Trissonchulus latispiculum
GGGGGAACCCACCCAATCCCACGCATACACGTTGGGGGAGCTACGTGACTTGCAAACGTGTCCCAGCCCACTTGATGATGTTATGAGAAGCCAGGCGGGTAGCTAGCCTAGCTACTCACCAGCAACGGAAAGGTTGATCATGCCAACCTTGATCCGTTACAGAGGGCTTCTCTTCACTGCATTGAGCAGAAAAGAGGTCCCCGTTTGGTGGGGGGGGGGTAGCTAACAGCTAATCAGATTGCAGAGACCCCCCTCCTCGTTTTGTGGGGGGGGGGGAGAGCAGAGGATTATGGTAGTTTTTTTCTATTCGAAAAGAAAAAAATTCGAAAAGTTCGGCCCCCGTTTCAACGCCCAACACCAATTTTGAGTAGTATAAAAATATTAATTAACCTACTAAACTCTTTCACGAAAATCCTCAGATTTACGGCAAAACGCTTGCAGAACAAGGACTTGACTAAAATTTTTCTTTTCTGCCAATCAAACTAATTCATACCTACGTTTTGGGCAAATGAGATTTCTGCAAACATCCCTCCTGATCCAATCTTAATCCTACATTCCAACTGTAATATTCTGGACACAGCGAACAAGCATACGACGACGATATTGAAACTATATCTTATTTTCGTTATTCTCACATATATATCCACCCGTATTAGATGACACTTTTCCATTAGCTTTGTTTAGGCAAGCGGTGCATCTTCATGATTTAAACAGCATAGTATGGCGAACATGCATTTTCCGTCCCCTGACTGAAGTATACATTCTAAGCTGAGACTGCGCCTAACCGGAATACCAACCGAAGTGAGGTGATTGAAAAAGGTTAATCTATGTAAAGATGCTTAACATCCCAAATCTGTGGAAAATCAGCTTCAATCCAAACAATTATCCCAGGGCTACAGAGCAAAACTGTTTAGGAATGATTAGAAGATTTGCTTGGTGCAACAGAAAGGATCACTCCAACATTGCCATTATGATGTTCGAATTTATCCATCAACTAATTCATTTTGATTACATACTCTGCAATTCTGAGACACGTGTTGATACTTGGTTTGAGCCTGAACCTATTACTCTATCCAATATTAACAATTTTAATGTTATGCTACCTTGTGGATTTGATGGATTTTCAGTCATGCACGAACTCAGACCTAAGTCAGTGACCAAACACTGGCTTTCTAAGCCATTTAGTGTACACGTTTGGATTGCCATAGTTTCAGTTTTAATACTGTGGAAGCTGAAGCAAGTCATGAATCATGAGCTGATGAAACGGTCAAAGTCAGCGAAAATCACCATCAGCAGATTTGTTGACAGTTTGGCGATGCTGATAACTAGAATTAATGCAACTATGGTGATACAACTCTACGGATCACTGATATATGGGGAAATAATAACCTTACGTCAGTACGAAAAGCCGTTCCACGATTTTAAATCCTTGGATGAAAGCATAGAAATGAATCAAACTAAACTGACCATAATAAATAATGCTCACAGCATTCTTATGCACGAACAACAATATTTTCCATCCGCATACGGTGTAGATGCTCCTAGATGGATTAGAAAGACTAATTCATCGGTTGTAAACGGACTGTTTGAATCTCACATTTACATTAAGAGCTTGCAGTCTCCACAGATCCCACAAAATGCTTTACTCGGATTAAGCTATGACATTCAGCTTCTTGCAGCGAAATACTGCAATTTTGTTGTGGTGCCGCTACCGGAGCTTGGGCGAATTGTTTTCAGCTACAAATACAACAAAAGTTTCCCAGGATTTCATCAAATTAACAATTTCTCTCCAATAATTCAAAACTATTACATGAAATTATTGGAATTGTGGGTTTCAGACTATTTTCCCAACAGTAACTGTAAATCCAGATACCATAAGGATACAACTTTCGATCTTTTCCAAATCAATTACAAACATTACAGCCAACTGGGAACACTTTGTCTCACAATTTTTGCAGCTGCACTTTTGATCCATTTATTCCGGCTGGTTCAACATGTGTTGCCATTTACAGCCTTTCCTTTAAGATTCTAATACTTTAAAACAAACATTGATAAAGCTAAAATGATTTATTGCATGATTCTGAAAAAGTAAGTCCATCGCCATCGCTACCATCTAATGTATGAAAAAGACGTTGACAACTTAACAAACACCACTGTTCAAATAAGGAATATTACGAAACAAGTAGAGCCCAAAAAGGGCATGATTCCTTGGCCGAGAATTGTCTGAACTATGTTTTTGTTTCAATGCTACTTCAGAGTAATTATTGGTTTTCCGTTATCACACTTACTTGCTTGTCATGAAAACCTGACACGAAAGTTGGTCGGGCCTACAGCATAACTTGGTCGGTTAGTTCTGAGCTACCTAAATGCTAAATCTGGATACATATTTTGCATTTTTTAGTTAAACAATCATTTATGACCAAGCAATTCTGGTGACGTTCACTTCGAGAGATCTCAAATAAATTTCATGAATGCACTTAACGTTTTTAAAGTTTCTGATAACGGAATTTCAGTTCACGGAATTTACAAAATCTGGATATTTTGGATTTTAAAAATTTTCCCCACTATCCACATCCACAGTATGCGTATGCTTTGAAAACTCTGGCAGAGTTGTATTGTAAGAATTAATCAGCTCGCCAAGAACTTTTAAATGGTATTGTGGGTATTGGAAACAGTTTTAAGATCCGAAAAGTCCTGTTTTCAAGAATTAAGGAACGTACTGCATTTTCATGAATTTGATCTATTGCGAAAAATGTTCAGCGCGTCAATAGCTTTTGAAGCATACAATTTTTGAGTGTGTCGGTAAACGTACTAAAATCTTGAAAATCTAAAAGCCCAGAGTTTAATCAAGTACATTTTCGTGAGACTGTTCAGACCCGAAAGAATCTGAATCTAATCTAGAGACTGATTATTCGCTTTCAGAGTTGACTGTAGTTGTGACATAGCAGTTACTCAACCGTTGTTTTAGTCTAAGGTCTAAACCACTATAGAAAAGCCTTAAATTTCGTTCCTGCCCGTACACAAATAATCAATGGTGGGTCAATCCAAACAGTTGACGGGCCGGCCCAAAGATGTGGCAGGAGGGGCGATATTAAACTGAACTCGTACCATTTGGTCCTTACAGGCATCTAAATACAGAGAACTGTTGTGAAATCCAAATTGCCAATTGTTTAGTCAACTGAGCTTTCATTTCACATTTGACCTAATTTGCATAATGTGAAAGCAAAAAATGAAGCATAGCTAGACACATGGTAAAGATAGGCTATTTTCGAAACCCAATACGTAATTACATGCAAAACATAGGACATTCCCCTATTAGGTATTCCGCTCTAGCGGAATAAAAATTTGTGTAAGCAGTTGGGGAGTAACAATATTAAACGGACCATCTTACAATTTTATAAAATTTTCATGGTTCTTGTCTTATTCCTATTTGAGATTTACTGTATCCACCCTAGCTACCCGTCATGCTTCATCTAACATCATCATGGGTTGGGGAAACTTTTGCAAGTCACGTAGCACCATCAACGAGTCCGTAAGGGATTGCGTGGGTTCTCCCCTTGGAAGCTACGTGACTGGGGGAAATCTCTCGGTAGGGGGCGCTCTTGGGAGGGTTCAACCTACGTCTACAACCCTGCAGTCTTGTACTTTTCTACCGTTACGAACAGGCGTCGTTTTACGCTCTATTCAACCACCGTTATTCTCTATGTGTTCCTCTGTATATTTCTCTCCCCTTAAAGCGCTGCCCAGAGCTACGGATGATACGATGGTCGTTGGCCCCTGTAAACTGTACTGTTACTGTTGTGCGATTGTTTGTGTGCCTAAGGGCTCTAGCCATACATGTTCTGTATAATTAATATACTTGTTATTTACTTGGCTAATATTGGCTAATATCTTTAATAGATATTAGTGGCATATGCTTAAATTAATTAATATTTATTAATTTAATAGATATTAGTGGCTTAATTTTACGTTGTTGGCTAATATCTTTAATTAGGCTTGTATCTAGTCTGAGTTCCTGTCTAGGTAGGTGGCATATGCTTGAATCTGAGTGAGAAGGTAAAGTTATCTCTTCCCTTGGGGCAGGTCGTTACTGTGTTCTATCCTCTGGCGAGGCTGTCCCGAACGTCTCCTGTGGTCGGAGTGATATCCATCAGTGGTAAGGTCTCCGCACCCGGTAACGGTGTTAATAGGTAGGAAAGCTTACTAGCCCCGCTACAAAGCTAAGTTTGTAAGCTAAGCTAACGTCCCTATGAAATTGAGCTGGCATTGTCGGAACGGAATTGCGATATTCAGTTTTAATCGAAACTAAATTACAAAAACCATGCTGTCATGGATGGAATCCTGCTGACTGTGTTAAGGAACGTAAAGTTTTTGCTGAATTGAACCAAGTTTTTATGATTTACGCTTAGATGTGGTTTCAACTGTGCTAAGCCAGATTAGAGCACACCGACAATCCTTGCCTTGATGCTTAGACTATATAAGATATATGTTAGGCCACACCTTGAGTTTGCTTCAGCATTACTGACTGGATCGTCCCAGGCAGACAAAGACAAGCTGGAACAGTTCCAAAGAGCAGCATTAAGACAGCTATTGCAGTTGCCATGGAATGTGAACCCTTTGATTCAAAGTAACGTGCAATACTGTTTAATCGACGTCTCAGACGATTTACAAGTATTGGATATACCGTAATAACAACAGGACTACCTACCAAATTTTTCGAGTTCTATCAGCAGCCACCTCTAAATCATTGCTTAAGAAACGAAGACTAGTTAAGCCATTTTGTAGAACTAATTTTATGAAAAATTCCTTCATCGTAACAAATACTAAGATCTGGAATAATGCGCCGGAGAAAATTAAAAAAACAGGCTATCTAGAGAATTATACAAAATATAGTATAGTTCTTCTGCAATGTTAATTTATAATTTTTTACTTTGCATTTACTGTCGAAATATGCAAACGAGTGTGCCACTCATATATCTTTGACATTAAATATTATTATTATTATAGTTATTATTATTATTAAGGCACGTGAACACACCTTAAACTTAATTGAACTAACTTTTCTGAATTTCTGCTTTCGATGTAGCATAGACAGGGCTTAGCTATTTTACGGAATAACTGGAACCGTTGGACACCAGCCGCGAAGAATTAACCTGTAACAAATTCCACGGTATCAAGCTGGATTGCCCGAAAAGCCAATTTTAGGTGTCGCAAGTTTATTTTAAAGGAAATTACATAAAATAGTTCAATATATGCTAAATTTAGCACACATGAAACATTTTAGAAAGGGGAAACAAGCACCAGAAATCTGGAACAAAGCAAAACAAATTACAAACCTCCCACACAAGTCCAAGAGACTGGAACCCAAACAGAATCAGGCGTAACAGAAGAAGCAGGCAGCACAAAAAGGTGACGTAACCGACTAACTCTCGTGACCACGCAAAGAACACTAACGTAAGCGAATGTGAAGAGTTTAATTACTAGCTATGTCCAGCCTTGGGCGTTACACAAGAGTAGGATTTAGATTGAACATTTGTCTTGTTGGTACTCACTTTTGAATAATTTAAGCTAGAAATCAAGAAAATATTCCACACCACTGAACATTTGTCTTGTTGGTACCAGAGATGAAACCGGGTCACTATTTACTGACCCGGTGACCCGGTGACCCGGTCGACCCCTGACCCGGTGACCCGGTGACCCGGTGACCCGGTATTTTTGAAAATTCAGGTTTAAGCTTGGAAAATTTAAAATATCCTTATGGTAGGGTGCTGTGGGTGTTCTTTGATCTTTTTACACATTTTTTGCACCGAAAATAAAAAGTTGGTCAAAATTTTTGCTTTTTTAAAAGTAACTTTGAAAACTAAACATTGTAAGCATAAAGCCGGATCAAAACTGATTTGCATGGTTTGGTGCATTTGCATGGTTGCATGATGAAGTGAACTACGTAACTTGTTGAATCAGTTTGGAACAAAATACTTTGACAAAGTCAGCACATCATCTAATTCAAATTATAGGGTTTAACGTAATCACGTTTGTATATTTTATTATTACTGTGGTAAAATATTTTATTTGGTTGTGTGACTGAGGCTTTCACTCAGCGAATATTCTTTTGAATTATTCTTCCTATGGCTAGGATTCAGGCAATAAAATCAAACCAAAAATCCAATAGTCCCTAAAGATAGTACATAAGTAATAACAAATAGAAAAACGCAAACCAAAACTGAAACTGTGTGTCAAACTTTGCTGAGATTTTCCTGCTTACCCGAATTTGAAATCTACACAGTCAGAGCCCACCCCCCCTTCCAAAAAAACGATAGCAAACGATACCATGTGAAGAATCACCTACATTCGATGGAGCCTAGAAAATCTTAGATTTTGGACTCTCAGGCCCATGTCCTAATTTTCATTTTCTATAGTTAAAATCCAACGAAATCATTGCTTCAAAACTAGATCCAAGTTTGACAGGGAAGTACAAATATTATGACGACACTACAGCGACAAGCATTTAACAAAACTAGACGATTAAGTTCAGTTTATATTTATTTCATTGCTGCTAGTTTTTGAACCATTGAAGTTTTCAGGTGGTAAAAACTGGTAAAAATTCTGAAAATATCCTTTAACAGCCAAAAATTTCCCCCAACCAAAAACACCGGGTCAAGACCGGGTCAGAGCTCCTGACCCGGTGACCCGGTGACCCGGTCCATATAGTGACCCGAACTGACCCGGTGACCCGGTGACCCGGTGACCCGGTTTCATCTCTGGTTGGTACTCACTTTTGAATAATTTAAGCTAGAAATCAAGAAAATATTCCACACCACCCGTGCAATCTTGCTTGGTTTTGTGTACTCAATATTTATTAATGCAAATGCATAATCCAAACCAATGCTAATTTTGGACATTGCCGGGAAGCATAGAGAAAGAATTAACTCCACCATGAGTGCGAATGATTAATTATTTACACGTGTCAGTTTACTCCAATCAGCTTTCTGTTTGCGCAAATTCTTCCAGTATTCATCGGTAGTTTTTCTAACATCACATGAAGCTTTATTTTTATATACTTTTAAGACAAGCTTTCGCTTAAAGAAATGTAGGTGATTTTGCAGTCACAGAATTCTGGGAGTTCGTATTACTCGGCTAACCTATCAGGTTACCTGATGCAGCTTTGATGTTTGCATTACATATGTCTCGTTAACCACACACAGATTTATTTTCAATATAGCAAATCTGAACGCAGGTTACTTTTCTCTTAGTTTTAGTTTCGCATACTGTGGCTCATTTCTGGCCAACTTAAAGTCATTAGTTTCATTAATTATACAAAACAGTTGCATTCAGTAAACCTTATGTTTTAGCAAGTTTGTTGTAAATAATCAACAGCAATAACTCAGTAATTGTAGCCATACATTTTTCTGACGGAAAGCACATCTAAAACGGTTCTGGATGATACAGACTATGACAAAAACGTTCTTTGTTTGTGTGCTCAGGCGCTGAGCTCTTTGATTTTAGACTAACCCAATTACGCACGGGGTCGCGTGTTCATGCGTGCTAATATTTGTCAGCATATTGTAGAGTTAGCATGGATAACATATATAAAATTCAACACTGACGCAATTTATCGCACTTCCGCGAATATGCAATGCTGGAAAGTTCTAAATCGTCAGGGTGTATTTAGATTTTTGCAGGCAGTGAGTGGTTTGGTTTTGGGAGAGGGAGCCTCCTTTTCCATATTTTGAACCTATTCGACGCCAGTTTTCATTTGGTATATTTGATGACAAGGCTTTTGGTTTTTATTCAATTAATATTTTCTTAATTTCCTTATATTTTGTTGCTTGTATCTGAAAGTATGAAAGTTAAAGAGCCACAGTTTCGATTATTTGACTGTTTAAAGTTGGGCTCAGTTTTCCTGGATGATCAATGACGTCGTTTGCATTGGTGCACTTTGAAAGCATATTTTCGGAAGTCGTTTAAGGTGATTATTCCTTTTGGGTACATATTATTGGTTAACGCCTCAAATCAAGATAAAATTTGAAGAAATTTTCCAAAATAAGTTCATATAGTTATAAGTTATAAAATAAGTTATAACACCCTCCGCGCGCTTCCCCCCCCTAAAAATTAAAAATTTGCGGCTCGGTGGGGGAGAAGCGGGGGTCGTATTATACTTATTTTAATGATGTTGTTGATCTCTTCATTTTTGCTTTGTGGGAGAATCTTCTTGGTGTTGTATTTTTTGTAATAGATAATTTTTTTTTTTGTTTTGGAATAAAAATCTTTTTTTTTTCAAAAAAATAAAAAACTCACCTTTGCTTGACCAACCCAAACAATTAAATTAAACATGTAATGTGTGAGTTGTGATGGTGTGTATTTTAGTGAGTTTATTTTAATGTGAAATTTTAGTGAGAATGGTAATTTTAGTGTGAAATATGTTTTGTGTGAAAGTGTGTAAGTTTGTGTTGAAATTGGTGTGAAATTCGATTATTTTTTATGTTAAAATACGCTGGGTTTTATTCAGCCCACTTAGCGACTAGGTGGCGCTGTTTGTCCTTTGAAGTTGTCTTCTGGATGCTCGCTGAGCATCCAGTCTGCAAGGGGGTCTCAAATTCAGCCAATCAAAATTCACTAGGCATCCCTCTCAGACGTCTCCTTTAAAAACTAGTCAGTCTTAACTTTTCGTCTCTTAGCGTGTGGCCGTTTTTTAGCTCTGTGGCCTTTAATTTCAAGTGCGCCTTATCATGCCTTTCAGCTTGGATCCTTTGGGTAACGTAAGTTATTGACTGTTTATTTTTTTTTATTGCAGGCTCCGAGGCGACCTCGTGGGTCTACCTAAATTTATTAGGGGTGTAATATTTCGTTCTGAGTTTTATTTCTTTCTAATTGGTAACTAATATCGCAGTTTAATTTTTAGAACAGGGTTTATATGTCACATCATAGGGTTTAGTTAGCCGCGACGGCTTAGGGAAATATTAGCAGAGATAGTGGGTAATTTTTAGAAGGGTTTAAAAATACTTTTGGGTTGAATCTATGTATCGTGATCTGTTTTCATATTTGTGTTTTAATCGAAATTTACTTATGTCCTGTATGAAAGTAACTATTTCTAGAATTATATTTGTCTGAATTTTTCCTTGCTTTGTAACCTTTATTTGATGAATGCCTTATTGTCCAAATTTATATTGTTGTGTCATTTTCGGGAGTCTCTCCCTTTGTTTATTTCTTATTAAATGTGGTCTCAGTAGCTGAGCCATTAGGGTATTTTAGTTAGGTTTTTGTTAGAATTGTATAGTCGGTAGGTAGGATCCTGAGTTATTTTCCAAGTCTAGGTAGGTTAATTATTTACTGAGCGTGTATTTAATTTAATCAAAGTCTCTTCGGTAGTCAAGTAGCAACGCAGTCATTTGTCCCTTTAGTCAGCTCGTTTGGTAGTTTGTTAGGCTTAGTTAATTTCTTGGCGAGATCTGCCCAGGTCGACTGGAACATAAGTCTCCTCCAGGTTCGTCGTTTCCATACGCGCACAGTTTCCACCCGTAAAGTTTGGTTGCCCCTACACTTCCAACTTTACATTAGGCTGCCAGTCTCCGACCTTCCTCTTTTCTTTTTCTTGTCTGTCCCAGTTTATTTTTGCATTTTTGTTTTTCTCTTGTTGTCATAGTAATATTGTCATTTGTTTTTCCTTTTTGTTTCTCAGATTTGATCTCCTTATACTTGTCTACTAATTTGTTCTTTTAAGTAGCTTGCTTTTAACTTGTGTTGTTATTGTAATTCAAGATTTGCTATACGTACCTACTTTTTGATTCTCTGTTTGCGTATCATCCTTTATTCTTCAATGTCGGTTCAGCATTCACCTGCGAAAACGTCAAAGGCTTCGACCAAGCCGGCCGATACGGCCTCTTCGAGTGACGCGGCGGACAACCGACCCTTGAACGCAGATGGGTTTGGGCGGTTATTTCCTCCATCTACCCTCAGTAAGAATTCTTCTACCCAATCATCGTCTAGCCAGGCCTCGGCGGGCCCTGCTTCTACAAGCGCTGCGCTTAGTAGACCGTTCTTGCGATCAGACTCGGCCAAAAATAAGGCCTCCAAAAGGGGGGAATTATTTGAAGATGTCATGGAGCAGGGTCACGACGACCAACAAGAAGATGAGGCCTCACAGAAGACCGATGAATTCCTGTCACCCACCGATCAGGGTGAAGTTATCGAAGAGGAATGGGACGAACAGGCAAGCATTAGAGATCAACTGGAGTTTCTTCGGCTTAAACTGGCTCGGATTGATTCTACTCTCCGGAACAGAGAGCCCGATAGGGACCCACTTTCAGCACCGGTGCCAGGTATGTCTGATGTCTCGGATTTAAGAGCTTTTGTTAATCAACTGGAATTGAATTTATTCCAGCAGCGACCACGGTTGGGGTCGGATAGCTCCATTATACGCAGACAACCAGGAGCGCGACCATTCCCTCCGTTTACCCGCTCTAAGCCTCGACGGCAAGAGGGGGGTGGACCCACGCGACAATCGGGGCTAGCAGGCCCTAGTGACCCAGCGGTTTCAGGCCCACGGTTCCGCTCAACAGCTCATATCGACCTCACACGGTCAAAGCGCCCGAAACGGGCTGGCAGTAGTCAACGACCGGATAGCGGTGATTCAGAACAAGAACCGGAGAGGAAACCGAAAGTGCGCGGACCCATGGATGCGTGGGTGGTCCCGCTACGGGACCAACCCACTGTACCGGTCCGACACCGGCCCCAAACGCCTGATACCGCTGGCCTTTTCCGAGTGAGAGGCCTGACCGAACAGGAATATAGTGTGATTAGAGGCTTGCTTACAGCTTGGATAGCAGAAATTCCGCGGGAAACATGGGAGGCACTCGAGCAGAATTTCCCTCGTGTTTGTATGGAATTATTGCGTATGTGGCCCAACCCCAGTATGGACCCGGACGCAGGGGCTCCCCCGTTTCAAATGGGGCAGTCCAAACCAGCCCGGCAGCCGAGCCCGGAACCGGTCCGTAGCCGCAGAGGGAGCCCACAGCGGGCCCCACCAGTTGTAGATCTGGATTCATCTGATGACCAGGTGAGAGGTTCGCCGGTGGCGCAACCCCGCCGGCGGCGGGACGGTATGCGGCGGTCTAGGACTCCATCACGGGGCTACCACTCCCCGTCACCCGTGCGTAGAACGCCTAGTCCTAGGCGCTATTCACGGGACCGGGATTACCCTGCCTCTCGACGAGAGCGGTCGCAACGACCACGTCTTTCAGAGCAGCGAGAACCCTCTTCATACGAAAGTTTCAAACATCTGGGTGAATACCTGAAGGGCTTTAAGGGGGTTAAACCCTTTCAAGGGTCACAGAGTACTATTAAGTTTACTAGCTGGTTGGCGAATTTTGAAACCACAGTAAAGGTGCACGACGTGCCGGCCGGTATGAAGTATAGAATTCTGTGGACCTTATTGGATGACAAGGTCAAGGAGTCTATGACTCCCTGTCCACCGGATACTTTCGAGGACCTAGTGACTAGGATCCGACAGTTGTACGAACCCTTGCCTGTTACTACGGAACAATATGCGGAGCAGTTTTATAGCCGGATACAGGAACCGCGCGAAAAGCCACACGACTATATGGCAGCGCTGCGCTTGCTAGCGGTGCAAGCGTTTCCGTTTGAGCCTGGTTTTGATCGGGAAAAGAAGGTAGTGGCTCAATTCAAAAGAGGCCTGAAAGCGGATTTACGCTCTAGAATGGCGGCCCCATTGGCCGACATTCAATTCTGGCCCCATGTGCGGGAGAACGACTTGATCACTCGGGCTCTCCATATTGTGGAGTCAGTACAGGTAGAACTGGATAAGGAACAGGCCGTTATGGTCTTTAGTGCCCAGAGTCAGGGACCACGAGGCTATAATGCCACTCAGGGGCGACCCCAGCAGGACCAACAGCGACCTCAAGGGCAAAGCCAGAATCAGAACCAGAATCGTAACCAGGGTTATCAACGGAACGACGAACGACTACCGCCCCGCGCGCCTATGGGCAGGTGTTGGCAATGCGGTCTGGTTGGCCATAGGCAACAACAGTGCCCAGACTACCTGCAATACCTGAGTCAGAATGATCAGGGCCAACAGCAGGTTAGGGGTAATGTCCATCGACAGTACCGGGACAGAGGTCAGGAGGGTGACCCCCCTGCCCGGAGTCGCTACGACCAGAACCAACGGAACCAAGGGCAAAGGAATCAGGACCAGCGTAACCAGCAGGAGCCGCAACGGCAACAAGGCCAGCAGGACCAAAGGAATCAACGACAACAGCCGGTTAGACCCCGCTCTATTAGCCGGGGTTATGTAGGCCCACGTCGGTATGAAGGTTTCCCGGAAACGGGAAACGAGAATGCGGGGCACGGGCAGTAGACCTGGCCCCGTGTCCCGCACCGACAAAGCCGTCTGGTGAAATGGTCTGTGCGGTCCAAGCGTTTGTTGTTACTAATTCTAATTTTTCTAACAAGCCTGATAACGAACCTTATTGGAATCATGGTGGTCTCTGGAGTAGTGACTCGGAAAGTGAGGGTGAAGGAGGCGACCCCCTTCCCTCACCGAAACAAGAGCCCGTGTGTTTATATCTGAATAAAGATACGAATTACGACGTAAACCCGTGGAAATGTCCGTGTAAGACTTGCAAACAGGTACGTAGACGGGCTGAATGGTTCCCAGAAGAGGAAGTGGTCCTCGCAAATGGAGGTTTCCCGGACGGAGGAGACGTGGTCTATGATGGCGAAGGCAACCTTCGGCCATATAAATACTGGAACCGCTGGCGTAAGGAAGTGAAACCCTTCGGCGACGGAGGGGCCTCTCAACGCCCAGTCCCCTATAATCGGCGGTGGAAACAAGCACCCGGTACGGAATGGAATATGCTTCATACGGTCCGCAAAGCCATGAAGTGGCAGGAAAATTCTGCAGCCATGGCGGCACAGACTCGTGCTAGGCAACTTGGCACGGGCACAGCTCGGCGGCAAAGGAAAACATCTACCTCGAAGGAGGTACAGACGGACCCTATTGAGGTTATCCGGCCTTTACAACAATGGACACCAACTCGGACCGAGAATCAATCGGGAGCTGGGGCTAATCGCAAAAGCCCTGGGGAAAACCAGGCCCCTGTAAATGGGGAGCAAGCTAAAAGCCCTGGGGAAAACCAACCCTCGGGTACTGGGCTTTCAGCAGTAAGCACTGGGGAAACCCCAACGTCTGATCTAGCGGTTACCACTCAGGTGGTGCCGGAAACTCCTATCCCTACGAAGAAACCGCCCAGTATTGTGATTACTGGGGCGTCCCCACCCAAGCGGCCGAGTTCTTTGAAACCTTGGTCAGCAGCGAACAATCCTAGCCGACGAGAGCTCACGGAAACGGACGTATCGGATGATGAATCCGGTACTTCGGGTCTTACATTAGCACCAGTTGAAGTTCATAGGTCTGGAGCTACTCCAGTAACACCTTTGAAATTGCGCAAGGATACTCAGGGTGAATGGGAACAGGTGGAAAAAGGGACGAAACATCCGAAAGCACCCGCACAGTCCGGTGTACCTACCCGTAATAGATTTGCCCTATTGGAAACCCCGGAGTATGCAGAAATTCGTCAAGGCTGGGCAACTGTCAATCAAGCTGTCGAACAAGCGCAAGTGGTCGCCCAGTCTATTGGCGAACAGATTCAACAATTGGCTGTTAACGTAATGTCCGTGACGGACCAGGTACGTCAGTCTACCCAGAGCTTTGAACAACTATTGGCCGAATTTGTTCAGAAGGATTATGAGCGGACCTTAGAACTTCAACAGCAGGGAACCCTCCGCGAACCAGACCAGCCTATCTGGTCGGAGGACCCACCGCAACCCCGCAAGGGTAGACGGGGAATTCGCCTAAACGACCCGAATGAGATCATTGTGCTGGATAGCACACCTATAGACGAGGAACCGGCACCTGTGGTGCAGGGAGATACTCCCACTAATTCGGATGACGCTACAATATTACAACAGGATGAGGTCGTAACAAACTCAGGAGCGACCGCTCCGTCTGGAAACTTAGTTGAACGTGATTGACTGAGCCACTCCGTAGATCAACCAGCAAGAAGCGACTCCTACTGATCTAGGGGACAAGTACGGAATCTGGGATTTAGAGCAACAGCTTCGTGCTGCCCTTAGCCCAGCTCAACGCGTCGAGTTTAATTTAGATGTAGAAGCTAGCGACGTCGAGGATGATAGTGGGCAACCCACAGCGCAGACTAAGCACCTAAACAGAGCGGTCCTTTCCGTCCTGAATGGAACGTCCCCATTCTTCGTCTCGCAGTGTACTCATATCGCTTTGAAGGAAAGCCCGTATGTGATTGTAGAGGTCAGAGGCATCAAGACCTTAGCCCTGCTGGATACAGGGGCCAACATCTGCCTGATGTCCAAACATTTCTTCGATCAACTCAATAGTAACAAACGGTTACATCTGGACGAGACGAAAGCTACGGAGGTGGCTACGGCTGCCGACGACCGGAGCCTAGCTATATTGGGTACCACCAGGATTGCCTTCAAATTGCATGGCGTTCGGTATGAATACACTTTTAACGTGACAAATAGTCTACAACAAGACTTTATTATTGGCTATGACTTTCAGGCAGATCATAACTGGGTGATTTTTCCCCACCAACACCTTCTTTTATGCGACAGGAAGAAGGTACCCTTGCTGACCCCAGGCGACCTGCAGGCCTTAGCTAATCGTTTCAGTATAGCGGTGTCCTGTACGGTATATTATTGTATGCGGGAAACATGCAAACTCCCCCCTAGATCGGAAGTTATGGTCCCGGTTCGTTGTTGGCTTGGTGGTGCTGTAAAACCAGCTATCAATCAGGCAGTCGTGTTTGAACCATCTGAAGAAGTCCTGGAGGACTATGAAGTTTACCCAGTGCCTGGGGTCTTGGAAGTATCCTCCCAGGTCAATTACATCAAGGTCTATAATCCCCTGGACCGAACGGCCCAATTGCCAAAGGGGCTACCCCTCGGCCAGGCGGAACCGGTCACTACGGTCACGGAACGTCAAGGGTTTCGGTATGCTGCTGAGTTAGGTGTTAACTTTGCACAAGCGCACCCTCACCTGGCTAGTTGGGCGACCCATCCAGCCACCCGCCTAAACGAGAAAGAGTTGCGTCATGCCCTCGAGGAGGTTGAACAATTGGAGCCATACCACCCAGGTGACACGGTGCCTATGGTTAACAGCGTGGGTAATCCGATACCAGTTCCAAGGTGGGTCGACCCCACAGTGTGCGTCGCCGAGGCTGACCAGCATTGGGGTTACGAGGAACCCCCAGCATTGACCGAGAAAGGTCTGCAGGCCTTTAATGATATGCATTATTCCGCGGATGAAATGACTTCACAACCTATGCCATCATTAGAGGAGCGTCAACAATTCATTGACGAGAACGTGGATTTTGATTCTATGTTCCTTGACGATGAAGGTAAAGCGAAATTAAGGGATATATTGGTCGAATTTTATGATGTGGTTGCCAGACCGGGCAACCCGGGACGGACCAAAGTGGACCAACATGTGATTGATACTGGTAAGGAAGGGCCAGTTAAGGGTAGATCTTATCGGTATAATCCTAAAGATAAAGCGGAAATTGAGAAGCATATACGGGCAATGCTGGATGAAGGGGTCTGCTCCCCCTCTACTAGTCCTTGGTCCTCTCCATGCATCTTGGTCGGCAAGAAAGACGGGACCACACGTTTAGTCATTGACTATCGACGGCTAAACAAAATTACGAAGAAGGATAATTACCCGTTGCCCAAAATCGACGAAATATTGGATCAACTCCAAGGGGCAGTGATCTTCTCGACTATCGATCTAGCGGCTGGGTACTGGCAGGTTGAGGTCTACCCAGAACACAGGGAGAAAACAGCCTTCGTATCCCATATGGGCCTCTTCCATATGAATGTCATGCCGTTCGGGTTGTGCAACGCTCCCGCAACGTTTCAGCGGCTAATGGAAAAGGTTTTGACGGATTTGCCTGTATATATTGACGATGTCTTGATTCCCTCTACAGATCAAGAGGCCCATTTAACGATGATCAGGTCGACCCTGACTCGTTTGCGCGATAACGGACTGCGTATTAAACTTAAGAAATGTTGTTTTGCTCGTGAATCAGTGCCCTTCCTGGGTCACTATGTGGGCCGGAATGGCATTAGTGTGGACCCGGATAAGGTTAAGGCTGTATCTCAGCTTAAGCCACCAAAGGATGTGAAGGGTATTCGATCTTTTCTAGGAATGTGCGGTTACTACCGAAGGTTTGTGCTTAATTATGCTAAAGTAGCCGCCCCTCTAACGGATTTATTGAAGAAAGGGGTGCCATTTGTCTGGTCTGAAGCTTGTCAAAACGCGTTCGAGGAGCTGAAACGGCACTTGACTCAAGCTCCAGTTTTAGCTTTTCCTGATTTTGACAAAACTTTTTATGTGTCATCTGATGCCAGTAAGCAGGGTTTTGGTGCTATTTTGGAGCAACAATTTTCGGTGCCGCGTAGCGCCGATAAACCGAATGGACCACGGGTGCTACGTGAACGGCCAGTCGCATATGCCAGTAGAACCCTGACCCAGGGTGAGAAAGGTTACTCCGCAACGGAGATGGAAGCGTTTGCAGCCTTATGGGGTTGTCAGAAATTCCGACATTACCTGTCCTGTAAGCAGTTTATTCTCCGAACCGACCATCAAGCAGTCAGGGATCTATTGAATAATATCAAGGCTTTGGGCCAAGGTAAGCTTGCTAAGTTTGCTCTTAGTATGCTAGAATTTGACTTTACGGTGGAATACCGGCCAGGGCGTGAGAATGTGGGCCCTGATTGCTTGTCCAGATTGGATCCAATTGATGAGCCTGAGGATAGCGAACATGAAGCAACAGCGGCCATGTATCCACCGGAAGTGTGCGCCTTGACGGCGGCACTCCCCGCGCCTCCTACCCTGCTTACTTGGAAACGAGAACTTCGCGACGAAGAGGAATTTGCAGTTTTATTGGATTTCCTGGAACAGAAGAGGTTACCAACCAACCGACAAGAAGCACAAGAGTTAAAGAAGTTACGGTCTACCTTTTTCATTAGAGACGGGGTGTTATATCGTTGGCACTTGAATAAACACGCAGAACGTAGAGGGCTACCCTTCCCTACTGTGGTAGTGCCTAAGGTCCAGCGAGAGCAGCTCTTGCAGGAGGTTCACTCTGATTTCACAACGGGTGGCCATCGGGCCCACCAAAATGCAATGGCCAGTCTGGAAACCAGGTATTGGTGGCCTCGCATGTCTCAAGATCTAGAGGACTTCATCGCTCAGTGTAAGCCCTGTGCGAAATTTAATCAAGGGCCACGTAGATATCAGGCCACAATGCAGAACACGGTGGTGGTACGCAGACCGTTAGATGTCGTGGCTATGGATGTGATGCACTTCACACAGAAGGAGACCAACAGAGGTAACACATGTGTATTGTGTATAGTGGACTACCTCACGCGATACGCGGAGGCCTTTGCTATGCCCAATGAGCGGGCGGAAACTACTGCGTACTGGTATTTTAATGGTTTTGTAGCCCGATGGGGTGTTCCTGCACGTGTTTTGACAGATCAGGGACCGAATTTTATGTCTGTTTTCTTACGAGCGCTAGTGGATGCTAGCGGCTCTGAGCGGCTCAGAACTACTGCATACCATCCTCAAACGAACGGTGTAGTGGAACGCTTCAACCGGACAATACGTAGCCTGGTAGCCAAGTACGTGAATTGTTTTCAGTCCGATTGGGACGATTATTTACCGTGGGGATTGTCCATTTACAGAGCAACGATTCACAGTGCCACGAAGGAGACACCTCACTTCTTGATGACAGGTAGAGACTACCGCTATCCATTGGATAATTTCTTTCAGCTTCCTGGTGAGGAAGGTACCACCCAGAATTATAGCGACGCACGTAGCCAGCTGCTGGCCCGGATGAATGAAGCTTGGCGATTGGCACATGAAGCCTTGCAGGAGGCAGCATTGGTTAACAAGGAAAGGTACGACTTGAAAGCTTCACCGGTTGAGTATAAGCCGGGTACCCTGGTTATGCTCAATATTGAGAACAAGAATGTACCTACAGGTTTGAGTAAGAAGTTACGGCCTAAATACGAGGGACCTTATCGGGTATTGGATAAGATTTCTGTAACGAATTATCGGATTGTTCGCACTAACGGGTTGAGTGACCCGGTGGTGGTTAACATCAATAGATTGAAGCCTTTTCAGGATGCCCCAATTAAATTGCCAGTTGTGACACTGTAGGCAACCTACAGTGTACATAATTTGCAGCACTAGCTTCTGTAATAGGCCTTGTGTAACGCAAGGGCCCTTGCACTTGTATAATATTGCGTGTTTATTCTCCTTTTAGGGACGTCCTATTTTTGTATTACCTAGGGTTTTAACTCTAACAGTTAGTGTTGGCACCATTCGTGTTATATAACCCTTTAGAATAGGGTAGGGTTTAAATTTATTTTGGGGCCTCCTTTACGATTAATTTGTTTCGGTGCAAAGTGGGGTTTTCTTTTCTATTTAATTTTGCTTTTTAATTTCTAAACTTATGGCTTTACAATCTAGTCATAGGTTCTTTTTCTTTTCTCTCTTATCAACCCTCACAGGGGGATTCTCTTACTTTCATTTTTAAATTTACCTATGGGGGTTTTATTTAACTCAAAGGGATTGTCTTTCGTTGTAAATTGCTAAGGGGGCCCTATCATATTTTTCTGTTTATATAGTGTATGCATTAGTGTATACGCTGGGTGCGTGTGTGTATGTCTGCCTTTACCTTGAGTATGTGTAGTGTTCTTTCTTTTCTCCCTCTACGTAGGCTAACTGTAGGTAGGTCACCTTTCTCTGTGTGTGTAGTTTCTCTTTTCCTTTTTCTATTTTTTCTATCACACGTATCATGCTTTCACCTTCTGTTAGTTTTTGCACTTCTTCTGAGGTCTATTTTAGATTCTAGTTGCTGCTTGAATGTTTGGTTGGATGATTTCGGTGGACGGGTACATGAGTGTTGGGCGTAAACCAGGGGTTGCCCGTCAGCTGGAATTGGTTGGGATGGCGCTTATTTTTGGGGCTTGTTCGTACAGAATTTGGTCGTGTGATGGTCACAATAAGGCTGCCTTGTTGTGCTCATCTGCCTGGTCCACTGAAGATAGGGTCATCAGTATACGCCAGCTCTTGCTTTGCCACATGTTAACCGTGTGCTGCTTTTATAATCTCAGGTTTAATTCTGCGTGTGACTTGAGCTATTACATTACGATTTTTGCATTATTCTTATCATCGAACAATTTGTAGTCATTACTTTGGATTGGACCATTCAGTACGGGAGAATTGGAAGAGCGGCAGAATGGCCCCATCATTCTTCGGAGTGGATAACCCGCCAACGGAATTGCGAGCGGTTGCGCTGCGCATGCCTTTGAATCGCATGGGAGAATTCATCGCTGGATTAGCACCGCCTGGACAGGAGAATAACGTCTACTGCCCCTGCATCTGCGTAGCCATCTTCGATCCTTCCGCCCCCATCGTGCTGGCTCTCGACTTCCAATCGATCGCCAGAGTCCGGTTTGGAACCGTTTCTAAACCTTTCCCCTGCCCCTCAGTTACTACCAGCGACTGGTGTAACTTAACGTAATTAGCTCAACTTACCGCGACGGTACAGTTGTAGCCTAAATCCCTTCCCTTTTCCCCTTTCACGGTGGAAGTAATATCATTACGACGGAGGTATCATGATGACGGCGGACGTATTATATTTACGGCGGAGGTTTACTTATGTCATATCACATCATTCCATCATTACGGCGGAAGTTTATCCCATCCCATCATTCCATCATTCCAGCGGCGGTGTTATTTACTGTTCCATTTTGTGTCATTGCCTTTCCGATCCTTTCCATCAATATTGACTTTTACTTCTGGACCTAACTTTACCCCAGTCATGGACTACCTCTATCTTGGACTATTATTTATACCCTGATTTGATTACCCAAATTATGAAGCTTGCCATATGATGACGTATTGCTCAATTCAGATGCCTATTTCCCGATTGTGACAACCCGATGAAGACTAAATTTTTGCTCAATTTTTGCCTTACTTTCTCGATCTGTGCCATTCCAGCGATATGGACGCTTACCTGTATATAGATTCATCCCTTAAAGAAGACGATTCCCTATTTGGTGACTTTTAACTAGTTTATTTTTTGTTGCGTTTTAAAAACATAGATGTACGCGTTTTATTTTTGTGGTGTTTCTAACACTTAAAAATTTAACCTTTTTCCGAGCTTTATTCTAAATTTTCGAGTTTCTTTAATTACCTACTTACATTTTACCATTTTCCTGGAGCTTTATTTTACAAATTAACCAAAATTTTTCGTATCTTGTAGTGATTTTTGTCTGTGTTTTTTGCATAATGTTGCTTTTCTATGTGATCTGATGTATTGTTTTATATGCCATGTCAGTATTTCGTTTGCGTTAATCATATAACCAAAGTTTTGTTCAAAAGTTTTACTAAAACAGGGTTTATTCTTTTCTTGAAGCTTTTATTTCCGTCTTTTTATTAACGGGTTTGATTGTGGGTTTTGTGCTTTTTGATTCGTATTTTTGTAACCTGATGCAACGTCAAAAGATGTGTGACGCACCAGCCATGTCCCAAATCGTGTCCTTTACTGCCGCCACCTTTTTATCAAAATTATTTTAGTACGTATGTCTTTTAGTTGTCCCAACGGTTCCTGTCCATTTTTGGTACCTGTCATTAGGTTTTCTTAAAAATTCTCTTGGTAAAATGTCAGTTTTGTTTCCCACTCCAGAGCGCCAAAGTAGTTCCCGAATTATATGCCCCCCATTCTGTTTTAAGGCCTGCATGCGCGGTTGGGAGGATCTTCTCCAAAATTCTTATTTTAAGGGACTTTCTACTAACATTTTAACCAGTGTTTCGCGCTTTTAGTAACTCTAAGATTCCATTTTAACCCCTCCTAATTTAATTTATTTTATTTTCATAAGTACCACGAGGTACTTGGGGACTCTCCGTACCCTTTTGGTCCTTTTTATACATGCTTAAGCATGTTTAGGGTTACTTTGTAACTCCTTTAATTTAATTTAATACTTATATTTTACTTAAAGATTCCACAAACTCACTCCTACTTACACGCGAAACACTGGTATTAAATTAATATCATTACCCATTCCCCTAAATTACTCTATTAATTATCTTTCGTCTTTCTAATTTTGCAGGAGATCCGCAGGGAACTGAGTTAGCGATGCGAGGCTAGGCCCCCCCACCCACCCAGCCGAAGATGGCGCACTCTAAGTTTAGCGGGAGGCTACCTCCGTACCCTAGTCTGAAGAGACCCTAGACGAAGCTGACATTCCGGTCCTTATTTTCTTTCTTTGGTTTTTCTAGTACTACAGGTACGAGATCCCCGCCGCTGCGGCTGGAGGATCATAGGTCGCCCATTCACGCACCGTCCCGTGGCATTAATATGGCAGTTGTCCATGCATGTTTTTATGGCTGGTCTTCACTAGTCTTTTGACGCCATGTCATTTTTATTCTGTTTATTACTTAGTCAAGTTTACTATAGTTTCGTATTTTTGTGTCTCTTTCTTGTGTTTTGACTTACTTATGTACTGAGACCCATTTACCAAAATTCAGTCAAAAATTTTCACTGTTGGGTAAATTTTCTCCTTCTTTTGGTTTATGTGTCCCTCGCAGGAGCTCGGGCGGTAAGCCCTGGGGAGATGTAATGTGTGAGTTGTGATGAGTGTATATTTTAGTGAGTTTATGTGGATGTGAGATTTTAGTAAGAGTGGTAATTTTAGTGTGAAATGTGTTTTGTGAAATTGTGTAAACTTGTATTGAAATTGGGGTGAAATTTAATGTTTGCCATGTTAAAATGCGCTATGTTTTATTCAGCCCACTTAGCGACTAGGTGGCGCTGCTGAGTTAGACTTGTGGAAGCGCATAGTCGGGTCTGCAAGAGGGTCTCAAAAATCAACCAATCCCGTTCCACCAACACACGTCTAAACTAGTCCTTTCAGCCTTCACTTAAAAACTAGTCAGTCTTGTCTCTCTTCACCTTAGCGTGCGGTCGTTTATTTTTAACGTGTGTGCCTAGTCTCTCGCCTTTCAATTTTGGGAAGCCTATCCTGGGGTATTAGTAAGTTATTGATTTAGTTTCTTTTCTCACCTTAGACTCCGAGGCGACCTCGTGGGTCGACCTAAATTTATTAGTGGTATTTTACTGAGTTTTATTTCCCACTTAACTAGTATTTAATATGGTTATTTATTTTAGGAAGAGGGTCTTATTGTGTCACGTCCAATAAGTTAGTGTAGCCGTGACGGCTTAGGGACATACCTCTGAGACAATAGTTTTCGAAGGGATTTAAACGATTTGTGGGGTTTGATTTGTTTTTCGTAAACTGTTTTTATAAACGCATCGAAATCTTATTCATGTCCTGTGTAAGTGCAGTTATTTCTCAGAGTGCTTGTTTATCTGAATTTTCGCTGTTTTGTAAATTTTATTGATGAATGCTTTGTTGTCAAAATTTATATTGCTATGTACTTTTCGGGAGTCTCTCCCCTGCCTGTTATTAAATGTGGTCTCAGTAGCTGAGCCATTAGGGTGTGTTTAGTTAGGTTTGTTTATTAGAATTGTATATTCGGTAGGTAGGCTTGAGTTATTTCCCAATCTAGGTAGGCTAATTATTCACTGAGCGTGTATTTAATTTACTCAAAGTTCCTTCTATAGTCGATAGTCAGGCATTTATTAGTCCCTTAGTCAGTCCTATTTAGCCCTCAGTTAGTCGTAGCTTATTCTTGGCGAGATCCTGCCCAGGTCGACTGGAACATAAGTCTCCTCCAGGTTCGTCGTCTCCATACGCGCACAGTTTCCACCCGTAAAGTTTGGTTGCCAATACACTTCCAACTTTACATAAGAGTGTCAATTTGAAGGTCTCACTCTGACGATACCAATAATCTGAGGCATGGTCATCTTCCAACTGCAATCCCGTACGCTGCTATCATAAAAATGTGGTTTTTGCAAAAACATGACCGATTTTTTCCAGCGATTGTTGAGCATTTATTATGCCAGTTACAGGGTTGCCACTTACATGCTACTTATACATTACACACTAGTAGTATAGGGTGCACGTTTCGACCTCCAATCCTCTCGTCTTTTTCCTCTCGTCCCTTACCCCGGTTATGACTTCACCACCAATTGCTATTCTTGATTTATGTCATTCCTTACCACCCCTCTGAGTTCTTCCCCCGAGGCTTGGGACCCGGCGTCGGCCCATTAATGGTTTTTTTGGGTTTTTGGGTTTTTATTTTTTATTCTCTATATATGGTTATGTACAAAAAATTTATACACTATATACAGTAGTCCTTAGGAGGACTGTTGGGATAAAACATATATCCTATATCTAAGGGGGCAGTACTCACCCCATCTGCTAGCACTTTCCTTCTAGGGTAAAGGTAGGGTAGGGAATCTTTAGTTTGAAAGTATTGTATTATTTTGTTGTCTATATTTCTAAGTCCACGATTTTCCCCAGATTTTGTATTCCCCGTTTCCAGAACGTCCTTAAAATCTTCGGGACCATATGTGTTTAGGGCCTTGCTTACTCCTTTATGAGAGATTTTATTCGTCTTCCCCATGCCAGGTAAGTCTTACTACAAAGGGATATTATACCATTCTTCCATTCTTCCTTAAATCTTTAGATCTCCCCTCCATTCTTCTTTAAATAATTCAGGTATTCGTTTTTGGCTAGGGTCCAGGACAACGAATTCATTGAGAGCCTTTTGCCATTGTTTTCATTTCTAATAGGGACACAATCACTTAAGTTTTTGGAAGAGCAGGCGAACTAGAGTGAGTCCGTGTCCATTTGACACAATTGGAAAGTTTCGGGCCACAAATTTGACTTAAGGCAGTCGTAGTACAATTGTAGCATCCTAAGTTTGGCATACTGATAGACGAAAAACCCCACTAACTCAGGAAGTCGGTAGACAATTTTGGACTTTGCTGATTGAACCTCGTATACCCCATTACCCAAATCATCTAATCTTCTGAATCTCAACCCATTCACTTCCCTACTAGCCCCTGATCTTTGACAATATTTACATCTTGGTGTTTTTCTAAGTTTGTGATGGTTCGGCCATAATAAGAATTTCCCCCTTGAGTGCCAAAGCCGGATCGGAATCGGCTGCTAATTGGTGGTAAGTAACTTCATCTCCCAACTGTTTGAAACAGTCTTAGGTTTGAATTCTACTGCCTGGTAAATCTTAATAACAGGAGTAGCCAAAAGAATTTTCTTTCCAAGGTAACTCACAATTAATCCCCTTCTCGGTTGGTTCATAAGATCATTCAAATCGCAAAAAGTTCTCATGTGATCTCCGATGTCTTCCTTAGAAATTTCTACATTTTTAAATATGGGGGTCATCTAAGCAAAATGCTCTTTTTTATCCTCGGGTACCTCAATATCCACTCAACAAGTCCAAAAAGTCGTAGCTAACTGTGCAAAATTAAGAACCGATCGTTTCTTAGGCATCGGAGATTGAAATGTTCTTCCATTAACTCTTGCAATCCGTGGAGCCTTTTATGTTTTTATCAAACTCGCATTCCCACTTTTCAATTAAATCGAAACCGACAGCTTTAATTGCCTGAGAAACCTTCTCTGGTCTTTCCCTTCTTTTAGTTCTATCCTCTACATCCTGATTCCTATCCAATTGGCACCCATGCCCGTGGAAGTAGCACCCATGGAACTGTAAAACTAAATTCTTTTCAGCCACCCACCCGTCAACTTTGGATATCCCTATTCTTTTTTGTCCCCCATTGTAAGCATGCTCAACTCGAACCCCCATTGTCTTTGCCATATATTCCAGCCACATTGCTTCTTTGCGTCCTCTCTGTAGCTATCTCTTAAATTTCCCATCGTCAGTGGGTTTCCATTCGGCGTACAGACCAGTGGGCATTTCTTGCATTGTGTGCCAGAGATATAGGGCATTGGCGTCGAACCCGAAAATTTGTGCAACTTTGAACCCATTTGTAATTTCAGTTACCCCGGCTTCATGATATCTATGGAATACCAAACTAGGTCCTCCAACTATAATGTCCTTAACTAATTTATGCCAATGTTTAGTGAATTTATTGAAAAGGGGAAGGATCGTATGCTTTGGAATTTTATTCATCATGTATTTATATGCTAGCCCAGGTAGAGAAATTGCCCCACTTTTAAATATGTCAATCCCCATAGTTTTCCAAAATTCTACCATCTTTTCAGTAGCTTGAAGGAAGGGACCTGCATCCAAATTATTGTACCAAATTAGTTGATCCCTGATTGTTTTAAATTTGTATTTCCTCCACGCTGCCACAACGGCTGTGAAGTCCTCATCTGAAATTTCCTGTTGTTTAAGGGTTGAGTAGTACAAGTCACGGTGGGGAAAATCTTGGTTTAAAAATTCGAGGGAAGTAAAGCTTCCGCAATATCTAGAAAGTGCAATTTGAGGGTAGAGAGAGCCATGTAGTTGTTATTCTTTTTGACAATATAATTGACGTCTTGGCCCATTTAGCAGTAAATTTGTAATCAAACAGCATTTTATAAGATTCGTATCGAATTTTCCTGAGTTGAATCCTAATGTAAGGACTGTTTTAATCCATTCTTGGAATTCGGCTAGAAGTTTCTCATGTTTTGTCGGCAATCTCTTCCATGTAATCCTTCATTCGGACCACTAAATCGTAAGGATCCCCAGTAATAATGAGACATTTTGGAGCCTCATAGCCAGGGGCATTGGAAGCTACGGATACAGACGCTGGGATTACTTCCTTTTCGTAAATCAATTTTGGCCCACTTTTCTTATCAGTTTCCTTGAACATGCATTCGAAATCGTAAGATATTCGGAACGGGTAATAAATCTCAGGTACCGAGACTGCTAGCTCACTAATTTTATCCAGGATTATTTTAGCAGGCCCAACTCCTCCACCAGGAAAGATATGCTTGATTCCATTCTTACAACATTTAGAATGCCGAATAAAGCTACCATGGTGATGAAATAATGGGAGTAGTTAAAGGGGAGGTTGTGGGTTTTTATTTTATTGTTTTTTTTTGTTTTTTTTTTTTTTTTTTATAACTTATCGCAATTTGAGCACGTCCAAGTTTGGGTGAATTTATTTTAATTATTAATGAGACAGAAGTGGTTTTCGTAAATATTTAGGGCCATTTTCCTGGAATGCTTTCCCAGAGGCCTTCGAATAAGTTTGGCTGCAATATCCGTAATTTCCTAATCTCTTTCGTGATTCTGAACTATAAGTTCGTCCAGGTCCTCCGGTTTCTCATCAGCCTCATCAACTGTAGGCCCTAACCCGTAAACTACAATATCTATATTAAATTTTTCTTTAAGTTCGTCTAAATCTTCTAAAATAACCGCATTAAACTCATCCCCAGGTTGAACCCACTTATCTAGTAGCTCATTAGTGTTTTCCTCTAGACTCTGAACATTAGCTCCAAATCCTAGAGCCAAACACCTAAAGAAACATTTATCATCGTGGTAGGGCTTCCCATGATAATTATTAACTAGTGCATTTATTTTTAAGTAATCCGGAAGATATCTGACCTCACCCACGGGATAGGAAATTGACTTATTTATGTAGAAACAAACATTTGTAATTTCCAGAACCGTCCACTTTGTATTGGGGCGCTGCTGTCTAACCCATTCTAGAATGTCACCCCTGTTTAATTCGTAGAAGATTTTACTTAGATCCCCTTCATTGGAAATGCGAATAGGCTCATCGAAATAGCGGTTATTTCCGGATGGGTAAAAATACCTGAGCTCCCCATCTTCGATATTTCTAAGAACAAAACCGAAGGATAGATTAAATTTGAATTGCCATCTCTGAAGTTTGAAAATAATTTTAACCAACTCCTTAATCTGGGAAGCACTCTCTAACCGGAAATTGTACCTATTCTGAATGCCTGAGGAAAAGAAGTATCGAGTTCTAATTCTACTTCAATTTTCTCTGTAAACTTGTGCTAGGTCCTCGGGGAGATCCTTTAAAATACTTCTAGTCAATTTGGGGACGTCTTCTGTTGGAAGTTTTGAGAAGTGGGTCTGTCTTAAGATTTGGGGGTCCTGAAGTTGTGGAGGTTTCCGGTGAGTTCGAAGATGGCCCTGGTAACCTCTGTATGTCTTGTACTTGAACCGGCATTTCCTACACTCGTAGGATGGAACTTCGTTTGGATGAAACTTTTTAAAGTGACGAGTCATATTGTGTTCTTCGGTGAATACTTTTTCAGATTTAGCAGATGAAAAGAAAGTTTTAGATGGGTGTTCCAATTTGTTGTGAGTTTGAAGTTCTACCAAAGAAGTAAATGACTTATTACATCTAGAACATATTCGAGGGCCAGTACTGGTTGAAGCAATATTCAGAGTTAGAGTATGAGAGTATGCCCAAAACTCATCAGTTCCTATAACTTTGTGACCGTCCCACTCAGTTTTCATGAGCATTAAGACTGCCTTATCTCGAAGGGCTTTTGTCAACTGGGGATCGCCTTTCCAAATGCCAGACTCAATTGCCGCGTTTAAGTGAGTAATAGCAGACATTATATTTGAAATGGAATACCAGTAATAGCTCAAACGTTGAATGAAAATAATAGCTTCGCCGCATATGTAATTTCAACCTTTTATTAACTTTTAGATTGTCACGTTTATGTACTATATCTTCGCTGTTTATATGTATTTAATCACTTTTATTGATTTCGTCGTTTCTATGTCCTTCTAGTAACTTTGGGTTTATATGTAGTAGTTGAAAATGGCGCTTTACGCTTTTATTGACTTTGCCCTTTTATTAATTTTCCGTTTATATTAACTTATTTTGAAATGAGTAATAACTCCCACCTTTACGTTAATACTTAGAGTTTTTATGAATTTCCTCGTTACGCTGTGAGATATAATCAAAAAAGCGACCGTCCACAGTGCCTGCACGAGTCTAAATGACAGGATGTTCGATTTTTACGCCCTTATATACTTTTTTGTTAATTCATAAGGGAGTAATTATGGTTCCCTAGAGATGAGATTCAAAGTTGCCGACATTGCTTTTCATAAATAAAAATTGATATCTGGTCACAGGGGGTAGCTAAAATTTTAAGCGGCATCGACCCACGGGAGAACAGATGGTGAAGTCAAAAGGAACAACTGAAAGCGTCTCAAAAATGACGTCACAATCGTACTTTTATGGGACAGTTTCCGTGGAATTAGCAAGTTGCAGTAAAGGTTTTCCTAGCGCAAACCACGGTCCGTTTGACCTATATATCGACAAATAGTTTCAGTTGCTTCATTTAGATCTATTTCAGTTCATTCCATTTTATTCAAGACTAAGCCAACAAAAAATGAAAAAATAAAGTTGTGAGGTAGGTAATACCCTCATCATTTCTTCAGTTAGGCTCAGCTCATCAGCTCAATATACACATATCAGTCTCCGGTTTGGGGTCTTCAGTGGCAGACTCGGGCTGTTTTTCCATTGCTCCACTAGTTCCAGCGGGGCTTTCGTCCTGCCCATTTGTCTCCGGTTGACCATTACGGTTAAACCTACAAAAAAATAAAGTGAATGTAGACGTTATACAAACATCAGTTCTCAAAATATACATCACCACACTGTATCACTATTTACTATAAATTATATATCAACATTGCTACCACAGTGTTTGCTTGACACCCTTGTTGTGGGTTGTGAGCAGACTATGCCTCATTCCGATACGTAGGAGTAAAATAATAAGAGGAACGTAAGCTCAATGTTTGAAGTTTTATAGGCTTAAATCACTTGAGAACTCAGTACTCTTGAAAGTAGCTTTTACTACAATATGCGATGAAAGAAAATACTGGTATTAAAGTGAAGAAGACCATGTAGTTTTTTTGAGGTTTTCGACAGAAAAACGTTGTCTAATTCCATAGGCTTCGCCACAGTAGTGTGGTCAGCATGTGGTTCGTAAATATTAGGTTAATATTATGTTGGCTAATATCCTTACAAGCACGGAAACAGTAGGTCACCCTTGTATTAGCTTCCGATCAGTGGAAGTATGTAACCTTTAGCACACCAATAGACGGTTTAATATGTTTTAGCCGTTATTTGAATTAAAATTTGAACACTTACTGCTGGCGTTCGGGGCAAAGGTAATCGCCGTTTTTCTTGTCCTTCCCGTTGACATGACCAACCTTGCGGCAAAAACCACATTTTCTTCCAGTACTTCCTGGAGCCTGTTTTTGCGGACGCGAAGCCTTTTTCGGGGCCGGTGGCACTTCCAAAAATGTTATTGATCCAGCTTTCGGGGATTCTCGGATGGAAGCTTCCAATCAACAATATTTTAAACAATTCTAGTTAAATTAGAGTAGAATGGTGAGAAAAGTGACCTAATAACAGTGTCAGTGTAATAGAACCATACAGACCATTAACATGAAAATTCCTAACCCAAACTACTTCAAATACTATGCACGCATTGCCACCAGCAAGCTAAAGTAAGTGGTTACTCAGAATACGGAATACCAAATACAAATAGTATGGGATTTTTTGTCGGGCCGTCCTTCGCCACCTTAGCGCCGTCCTTCTCGACCAGACCAGCCACCTTAGCGCCGTACTTTTCGACCAGGCCAGCCACCTTAGCGCCGTCCTTTTCGACCTCTGACAGAACAACCGTCCCATCACTGGGGGAGTAGCATCAAGGAAACTATCCGACCTTTAGCTAAAACATGAATAAGATTTTGCCACCGGTTTCAGCTTCAAATAATATTTGTGAATACATATAGTGTTTTATTACAACGCAACGAAAATTGACCAAAAGAAGTGTAACTTTCAAAACATTCTTTCCTGTGCAAAACTTCTACCTTTAAGGAATTGCTTCACACCGAATATGTGATGAAATTTAATTAAACGTTTTAGAATTAAAATTACCTTAAAGTGCTCTGAGAACTTGATGGGTTGGAGGAGGGGGGGAGGGGGGGGGGGGAGTCGCCTTCGAGATGGGATGTAGGATGAAAAAGGGAATAGGGGGGAGAGGGGGGGGGGGGGGGGAGGGGGGAGGGGGGGGGGAAGGGGGGAGGAGGGGAGAGGGGGGGGGGGGGGGGAGGGAGAGAAATGGGGGGGGGGGGGGGAAAGAGGCAGAAGAACTCCAGCTGAAGCTGCATGTCTAAAGTGTCGTCCATTCTAAAAATTAAGATTAAATTAAATATATATAGATATATATCTCTTTTAATCTTCACGATACGAAAGCACAAAAGGAAAAGTACAGGTCACGGAAGTAAGTTTGGAGATAATTCAAATTTAAAGAAGCTATATCGGTAAGGATATTCGTGTGATTATAACGTTAGATAGAATGAGTTTATTGTCATGTCTTAAATAAAATAATGTTCCAAATTGACCTAATTATGATTAAATTTTCGCTTTAAAGAATAAAAGACACATTCGGTTTTGCGAATAACAAACTCATTTGTCACTGATCACTGATCTCCAACAATATTTGAAGTATATGACCTCAAAAACCTTACACTGCGTCTGGTTGACTCCACTGCAGCAGAAATACAAATGTAAAAATATAAACATCGTCGGTTACATCTATGGATGACAACAGCTGTTGAGCGTCCAAATTGTTAACAACTCAAACCCTGGCGACCTTTTGAAGAATAATCCCTGAACTGTTGCAAGGATTGACAAATTTAACGGCAAAATGTTTTCACCATCCCCATATTTAGAAGATAAATGGTTTTATTTTTGCAGCTGTGGTGACGTTTTTGTGCTAAGACTTGTATAATTATTGTAAACCCACGATTTTAAGGATGTTCACGTCAGAAAGAAAACGGTTACTATTTCCCGCAGTTCGTTATTTCAGGAGACCATTTTTCATCTATTAAGAGAAGTGGAACAGTCTTAGTGTAATGCACGCTACCCAGACTAGAAGTTTAAAACTCTACCATTCTTGGTGATGAATTGGAGTTTAAAGTATATGCACATCTGAATTGGAGAAAGAATCAGACAACAACCAAAAGTATCTTATAAAATATTTTGTTGGAATTTTAGGAGAGCAACTTTTCGTTAAAAGTAGGGGCCGGCTATGCAGTGAGTATCTTCGCAGTGATTTTTTCCTCTCTTTATTATCTCAATGAATCAGCTTTCTCTGGGTCTGAACCTAAGACAAAAACTGCATCATCATAATTTGAGGCGTACCAAAAAATAGAACAGAAGTACCTTGATTCCGATCATACTCCCTCGAGGATTAACGTTATCTTCGACGTAAAAGTTAGATCAGTCTGTATATGAGAGGTTTAGTTTAAATTGTTACTGTGGTTGATCATGGTCATTCAAAGCTAAATAAATTATAGCAAGTAGATATACTATGTCTAAACATAAGGGTCAACGCCGTCTATGTTAGTAAAATCTGTGCATTCTCTCGTCAACGTCTAAAGTCAATAAAAACGGAGAAGAGCCCTTGCTTCCATTGTATTTATCTCACAAAAAAGCGAGCTTAATGACTTGTATTCCTTGTGAATTTCTCTACTTCAAGCACCCGTTTACCTGCATGGTTTCCGCTCCGACTAAAACAGGGAGGACTACATTCGTGTCAAAACTTGTTAAAAACGCACATAGACTGATAAAGCCTTTCCCGAAAAGGGTTATTGGGTGTTTGCAGGCGGCCTACGAAAAAATAGACGCAGAGTTTGTTGAGGGTTTACCTGACTTGGATCTACTAAAAGGGAACACAGAACCGATTTTACTAATTCTAGATGACCTTATGGATGAGGTAAAAAAGGACTCTAAACTGGTCAGACTGTTCACCCGGGGGTGCCACTGGTCTTGTAGCGTCACACATATCACCCTGGATTTATTTTACGATAAACAAAGAACAAACCGAATAAACTGCCAATACATAGTTTTAATGAAAAATCCAGCAGCCAAGCTGACGGCAATGAATCTAGCCCGACAAATGTTTCCAACAAACACCGCTTACTTTATGGAATCTTTCAACCACGCAACCTCACGGCCCCACGGTTGTCTCTTAATTGACCTCGACCAAGAAACCCCAGAGCAGTAGAGATCTGAAAGTAATCTTTCCTGTTTTATACATCTCTGTAACCGCAAGAAAAAGGTCAGAGAAGCTATCATTGACAGCAGCGATCTTAGTCTAATTAGAACTATCCTAGACTGCATTGAGAACGTGCTTTCTGGAAGCGTCGAACTAACTGAAGCAGACAAAAGAGCCCTACGCATTAACGTGAACACGCTACGAACTCTGAGAGATAAAGAAAGTAAAACTTAAGGAGAAAAAGCAAATTATTATTCAGAAGGGTGGCTGTATTCCCGCTCTCTTCGGTCCACTAATAGGAATAGTCAATGGTATTGCAAGTAGCTTTATAAAATAATGGAGTACTCAATCCTAGTAAAACCTGTAGAGTTCGATCAGCACCAAGAAATTTTAGAAAAAGATGTTGTAGAAAAGTTAAAAGGTAAAGAAGCTGCCGACACAAAGTTGAAAAAATACCAACAGGCTAATTACAGAAGACGGTTTTTATAGGAAAAGCCCTATAAGTTTGACATAACCACTACGGAACCCACCGAACAGACCCTTCCCAACATTGTCTCCACTCTACCTATGACTCTCCAAAGTAAAGGGAAAAACCTCATTGATTTTGTCCAGTCTATTCCTGACTTCAAAATAAACGAGAAAGGGGAGATAGAGTATAAACGTAAATTAGAGCCGGATTCTAGCATCTTCGACCTAACTCACGACTTTGTGCGCAATCGCAAAACAGTCTCTCCTGCAAAGGGTTGGGAATTGTTTGCTGAGCCTCAAAGGGAAAGTAATGTTCCAAGAGAGTTTATCGGCAATCGGCAGCGGGGGCAAGCAATAAAAGGCACCCCATCCATTACAGACACGTTTGAACGAATACGAAAAGTAAGACAGAGACTTCAATTTGGAACGGGACGCTACGTAAATCGACCTAAAACAGCAAGCGACAAAGCTAAGCGAAAACCGAAATTTCCGCAAAAACGTGTTAGAAGCAAAGGTGTAAAACGCAAGCCGAAACATTTCAGCTTGAGTAAAGCACTGGCCAAACTTAAATAGAAGACCTTCTAACCAAATTATATTACGACCCCTCCCAACCCTCAGCGTTTTCCAGTATAAATTCTGTATCAAAAGCAGCAGGGATTTCTCAAAAACGGGTCAAGGGGTGGCTGGGAAAGCAATATACCTACTCTGTCCACAAACCGATTTAGGGAAAGTATCCCCAGCTTAGTTACGTACTCCAAGACATAGATGAGCAGTGGCAGATTGACTTAACTCACCAAAACGACGATTACGACTTCCTACTCACCTGTATTGACGGCTGCAGCAAGTACGCCTGGGTAGTGCCCGTAAAAACCAAATCGGGGGCGGACATCACAGCAGCGTTCGAGAACATCCTATCTCAAGGACGTAAACCCCAGAAAGTGTTAAGTGACAGAGGGAAAGAATTTCTGAATAAAAAGTTTCAAAGTTCGCTACTACACCTGCAATAAATCAGACATTAAATGTAGCATAGTTGAACGTTTTAACAGAACCCTGAAGACAAAAATATGGAAGTACTTTACGCGGACAAGGAGCTATAGGTACCTAGACGTTCTCCAAAGTTTCGTAAGTGGTCATAACTATTCAAGGCACACGTACTATTAAAATGATCCCAACTGAGGCTTCGATGCCAGAGAATGAGGTAAGGGAGATCTTTCTAAGTAAGGGGACAGGTTAAGCAAGCAGTTTAAAATAGGTGACATCGTTCGAATAAGCAAGCCTAAAGGGAGGTTTGAGAAAGGCTACCTACCAAATTGGTCAGAGGAACTTTTCAAAATAAAGTCGGTTCACCCAAGCGGAATGTACGAACTTGAAAACTTAGCCGATGAACCAATACAGGGCCTGTTCTATCCCGAGGAGTTACAAAAAATAGATAAACCAGACTTTTATTGGGTTGAAAAGATAATAAAAACTCGGAGACGGGGTAGGAAGAAAGAGTATTTTGTCAAGTGGTTAGGCTATCCGGATAAGTTCAATGGTTGGATATCAGAAAATGACGGATTTCTATATGTTCCTCCCCAGTAACACGAGGGACTTCAAAACTAACTCTCTAAATGATTATCGGGTTAAGCTCCCTCATAGAATAAAATTACAGGGTGAGTGGGAAGTTGCTCTAGTAGAAATGATATATCCAGTGACTTGGGGTAATCTTTCTGCAGCTAACTCGGGCGTCTCCTTTAAGTTTCCTGACAAGACCTCAATGGTTAAACTCCTACCAAAACGACACTACGAAACAATTTACTATGCTTAACATGGAACACCCAGTCACAGGCGAGAGAGCACCAATTGAATTTAGATTCGATGGGTATAGGCACAGGGTTTTCAATACCAACGACCTTTCCTAATACCGTTAAGTTAAGCAAAAATCTCTGGATGATGTTAGGTTACTACCCCGACCCAATGCAAAGGGACGGTGATCTTGTAGATGACAAAATAGTTTTCGTTGCTGAGTCTGAACCTGATCTTAGGCTGGGTTTCTACTCTCTTCGTTTATTGCGACCTGGTGGCTCCTCAAGTTATAGGAAACGCGATGGTCCCACTCATTCGGGTAGTTACAACCGAGGGAACTCATGGGGCGGTAGTAAATAAGGAATGCCACAATCCACATTATGTCCCTGTCCTCCACAAGGAGTTTGGCACTGTAGAAATCAATATAAACGATGACGCGGGGAGGCCTGTACAATTTGCGTTCGGAAATGTTTACGTTAAGCTTCACTTCAGAAGGTGACGATAATGCGCTGCCAGTATATACCCGAGACTCAAGATACTTGGGAGTTGACCCTACTTCAAACTTGCATCCTGCATACGCGGGGCTAGGAGCAGGGATAGGCAACATGTTTCGGGGATTATTTCGAGCCGCACTTCCAATTCTTAAACGATTCGGTCTATCTGCAAGTAAAAGTCTTGCAAAAAACGCATTCGCACTAGCATCAAACGTAACCCAAGGTGAAGACGTAAAAGCAGCTGCAAAACGGAGAGGTAAACAGTTTCTTGGTGAGACATTAACCGCTGCTGGTGAACATATTCAAAAAGGTGAAGGTATTGGTCAAAGACCAAGATCTAACAACATAAAAGGAGTACGTGAACGAGGTAGACCACCGAAACAAAATTTAGATATATTCACATAAGCGTGACTAAGCAAGTAGATTCGCGATCTCTCCCTGGGTTCAAGTCGGAATTGGACCTAATCTCTGTTCCACTTACCCAAGTCGCCGTTGAGCATGGGTACTGGGCGGAAATCGGTCCACAAAATCCGATTACAGGCTCAGACGATTACAAAATCCTTACCGTTTCAACGTTCCTAAAGACTCGTAAATGCTTGATCTAAACAAAGATTACCTCTACCACAGGGTTCAAATTGAGGGCGATGCAGGGATTCCCATTAACCTTTTCGGCAAAACCTTCTTCCAGCGCTGCATAGTCAAACTCTCATACAAGAAAATTTACAACTCGGGGCCCCACTACGCGTACCAGGCTTACATTAAAACTATGCAAAATTACTCTCGGAATGCAAAAGAAGTCCACTTACAGGCTGCCGGCTACGAGTTCGACTCCGGGACAAGGGGCACTTGGGAGGCAACAAAGTCTGCTGAGTTTATGGCACCGATCCACTGCGATTTATTTAAGCAAGAAAAGTACCTCCTAAGCGACTGTCAACTTACCATTGAGCTGCACCGAAATCCCGATGAGTTCTGCCTCAGTTCTCAGGGAAGCAGCAAAGTAAAGGTTGAGGACAAGCGCTGGCACGTAAGAAACGCTAAGTGTCAGGACTCTATGTTTCTCGCTATTGAAAATATTCTCTCTTAGGGAAACACTGCTAAATACCCCATCCGACGAACTAAGGTGGTGGCTAGACATCTGAGCGCAGGGGTGCAAACCATCGTCGAAAACTTTGTATTCACTGGCCAACTCCCTAGAAAGGTGAATATAGGGGTAGTCAAATCTGAGGCGTTTAACGGTTCTTTGACAGCCGATCCGCTAACCCTGGAAACCATTAACATTACCGAAATTAGTCTAAAATGTGGGGACTAGTACATTCCTAGACAACCCATGAAAATTGACTTCTCAAAACCTCGGGGGTACACCTTCCCTTTTGTATTTCTTTTCGAAGCTATCGATATGGCTGGGGGTGATAAGGGGTGCTATATTAGTTATTCAGAGTTTAAAGATGGTAACGCTATCTTTGCCTTTGGTCTCACCCCAAGTAACGCTAACAGCGGCGCAATGCAGTTAATTCGGGAGGGAGACGTCTCTCTGAGGATGGCACTGAGTAAGGCGTTGGGTGCTACAAGTTATCCTCAAGGGGTTGAAATCTTTATATACGGGGAGTTTGATAACCTTGTCTCAATCGACTATAATCGCACACCTTTCTTTGATTACGCCATATGAATACACTAGAAATTGAAAACACGCTAGCTCCCTTAGTCCAAAATTTCGTTGGAGTCTTTCCCATTGACCACCTTCCTGACATTCAACATGAGACGAGCTGCTTCGTAGCCAACACTGACCCCTGCCAACTTCCTGGCCAGCACTGGGTTGCATTGTACTTAGATGAGTACGCTGAGTATTTCGACAGTTACTGCCGACCACCACTTAAAGAGTTTGATAAGTACGACAGATTGCAAAAACATAACCCGGTTCGCTTACAAGATTACACCACTTTTGTCTGCGGTGAGTACTGCATCTACTTTCTCTATCACCGGGACTTAGGGTTTTACTTGAAAACATAATCTCAGCACTTATTTCACCAAAGTTTCTATGTCTTGACAAAACAAAGATAGACCAACTCAGACAATTTTTCAATCAAAAAGTTAATTTAACCGTCCTCGGAACTGAGCCTTATTGGTACTCTCTCAACAACGACTGGGCACAGATATGCTTCAGTCATAACCATGACGTTTTAACCCTCTCTATCCAAACAGTCCTCTTTAGGGCTCCCCAAGGAAAAGGGGTAAAAACCACGTGTAGATAGTGTATATAGTTTGTGTGCGCACTCAGTGTAGGGACCAAAAAATTATAAAAATTTCAAAACTACAGAAAAATTACAAAACGAAACCATTAATGCGGCCTGGGCAAAAGCTCAGAAGGTTCCCAAGCCCTTCCGGTGTACCGGTAAAATCGCAGAGGGATGGATTATTAACTGGACTATTTAAGGGTACATAAAGCCACGAATTCAAAAATCAAATTAATTAATCAAAATAAGTATATTTCCGCAGACAGGATATGCTGGAATTCCAATTTTTCCGTCCCATGTCCCCGACCGAAAACCGTCTTCACTGCACCCATTTACAAAATGTTTTATCATGCTTGACATCTACCGTCCCCAGGGACCATTTCACAAAATTTTTTCTACGCTTACCATCTGTCATCCCCAGGAAACCAAAACCGAAGCCAGGTAATTATCCTCTAGGGACCCTTTGCCAATTTGTTTCTACGCTTGCCAGATGTTCTCCCTTGGGATTTTTCCAAATTTATAAACACCGCTTACCATCTGTCGTCCCATGTTTGACCTGTTGCTGTTGATTGACGACCCACCCTATCGGCGCCTCTGATCTTAGTCCCCAGGGAATTGACAATTACCGCCTTAGGGTATTGGAAAATGTATATAAGGACGCAAAAATCGGGTTCCCCGTCCGTTGAACTCATGCAACCATCGTGAAATGTCAGTTTTAAAAGTGCACCCGCAATACGATTTCATATATAGCTGGAGTCAGAATTGAGCATGAGTCTACAGCAGATCATTTTAGGAAACTTTGGAGGAGGAAGTCATCATTGCAGTTGTGGTAAAGACTTTAACAGTAATAAAGCATTGTTGAAGCAAGTTAATGAGGCACACAATCCCATATTCACTCCGAAAAAGAGGACATTATACCCACTCCCCACCTTATCAAAAAAGTATAGAGAGGCATACGAGACTCGATTCATATATTGAAAAAACATCTCTAAATTCGGACCCATCAGTAAGGTTATATTAATGTCGAAATATGAGAAATGGTTTTGAATAGCATATATAGATATTGTGTATATAAACTCTTACTTATATAAACTCTTAGAGAAAATATTTTAATAGTTCTAAATAAAATTGAAAAAATGCAGTAAAACCCAAAAACCCACTAACGTGTGGGCTAACTGTGCGTATATAGCATATATAGCTTGGCTTATAGGGACCAAAAATGTATAAAATCACAAAAAATTGCAAAATAACCATTAATGGACCAACGCCGGGTCCCAAGCCCCGGGGGAAGAACTCAGAGGGTTGGAAAGGAATGACATAAATCAAGAATAGGCAATTAGAAAGGGTGGTGAAGTCATAACCGGGGTAAGGGGCGGGAGCAAAAAATTCCAATCCGGGGATTGGAGGTCGAAACGTGCACCCTATACTACTGACATTTTACACAAAATACCTCGGGACCCTTTTTTGTTGCCCAGATTGCTGCTTTCTAGCTAATGTGGTCGCTTACCAAAGCTGGGAAAAGTAGGTAGGCAAAACCATGGTTGCGCATACATTTTAGCTAATTTCTCCATAACGAAAATCAATTTCGTGATAATGAAAATAAAGTCCCCCAGGTATTTGATAGTGGAATCGAATGATGCAGCCGATTCCTCACAAAAAGTTTACTTTAATTTTGCAAAAAATCTGGAAAACTAAATTCTTCGAAAATAAAATAAAACCAAAGTTAGTTTCACTGTATTCAGTAGAAAAAGAAAATGTTAAACTGCATTTGGATATAAAAATGGCTTCTTAACTCCAAGGAATGAGTGAGTAATAAGTGTTCAAAGTTGATGTTTTCAAAAAGAATCACCACCTTAAGATGGACTTTTGGGCACGTATAGATTGTTACACGAAAATAGTATCCAATCGGGTTAAAACTTGAGGATTACTATGTTACTTCTTTTGCATAGTGCATAGGCGTAGTGAGCGAATTTGTTTGGTTCATGCCATGCACAATGTTTCTAGCTTGCTAAAATCCATTATGTAGTTTTATAGGATTCTGTAAATTTTGAATGTTACACTTATTACACAATGATACACTTCGCCACACTAATGCTCTTTAGGTACTTGACCTTAGACTTAACTATTAGGAATGGGTTTAACGGTAATGTTGAAAGAGGGAGCAATCGTTACAAAAATAGAAGAATTTGTTAGTTCGTTTATTATATCTTTTTATTTTTATAAAGTTTTATGAAAGGTTAATAATATTCAAATTTTAATAATTAAAAAATAAATTTTCGCTTAATAAAATTACAAACTTATCATTTTCCTTATAAGCAAAATATGTTTTGATTTAAAGATCTGAAAGAGTTCGCAGAAAAACCCTACAATTTCAAATTGAACATATTAACAATTCAAATGGGTGCAGACAAGTTCTTTTAGAAAGGAAATGGAAAAAGGACTAATTATCTGTAAGGGATCACATCCATGCAGAGCGCTAACATAAAGGGATTGTACGTTTAAAAATTGGCTTTGACATTTCTAAATTGAGACTAGCTTTCCATCACCACTTTGTCTGTGAGCTGACTATACACGTCCGCATATGTAGCAAAGTATTTAAGGGCCCAAACTACTGCCAAACCTTCTAGCCTAACAATACTGTATTTTTCACTGCTCTTTAGGCAACCGTTTCTATGCAACACTGTTCGCCATGGTCATAATGTTGAGCTAGAACTGCGTTCAGTCCTTTCAAAAAAGCGCCTGTTTTCACTATTGTTGTGAGCAGACATGTGCAGGAAGGGAAGTTCTGGGGGGGGCCGCCAGAAAACCGGATTTTTTCGGTTTTTTGCCCAAAAACCGGAAAAATCTGGTGTAACAGACCAGCCTAGAGTCAGCCTACGGAAAGTTTACACTAGTTTATTGCCGAAATAGGACTTCCCTCAGGAAATACTGATTATGTCAAATGGAGCTTCCTCAGGAACTCCAAATTAACTTATTAAAATACGGAACTTTCTCAAGAGTTGCTGATTAACAAGGAGTCCCCTCAGCTACTGCAGAACACATAAGAGACCCGGGAAGGACATTTCTTGAAAAACGTGGCAGAAAATCGGTTGACTTTAACACTGTTGACCTTAGTAGACAGATGGTTGGCGTTGCTGGAGACGCAAAGTTTGCACGGAGCAGCCTGCAGAACTGAATACTTTATGCTAACTAACTAATACTAACTTTATATACTTTGTAAAATAGCCTACGGGGAAATAGAAGTTTAGTTTTAAATATTACGGGGTTACACAAAAATGGAGGAAAATGTCATACTAAAATGAACTAGAGCGTAAACTATTGTTTAGAAGTTACCGAAACAAAATTGGTTAAACATGGGAGGGGCCGACGAGAGCGTTAGGTTGCATTACCCCCGCCTCTCCGGAAAAGGTTCGCCCAAGAGTCTCACACAACAAACAGAAAGAAAAACAAGGTTAAGCAGTCTGGCCTATCTGATGGAGATGCAGTTTGATGACACGGCTGTCAGTAGTGACGCTATAGAGGAGCGGACAGGGGACCTGGCAGGACAGCAAATGCTCACCGCAACTGAAGGGGCACTTCGCCACGATCGGTACTTAGCCACCGCCTTGGCCGCTACATAAAAACTGCCTTGACACTGAGGTTCCCTGACCAGTGCATAAACGGCTGTGGGGTACATAGCCATGCAATTATCGGTGAAATGCTCTATCTGCTCGAAACAGCCATGGTTTTGATAGGTGGGCGCAATTCGACGGGAAGAAGTGAGAGGATTCATTCCTTCGATAACTTGGCGAAGGCTCTTATGAAAACGGTTCCGATGACGATAGTTGTAGTGAAAGACAGCCCAGAAAAACACTAGAAATTCGGCGAACAAATTTTTCGCCTCGGAAGTATTCAACGTCGGATACATAGCACACATGGTGCTAGTGACGTCGAACTCAAATTCCCGTGATACGGAATTATAACTAGTAGGGATTACGAGATCATAGGTGACTCCATGGCTGTCCAGATAGGCAGTTATTTTCCGGCACAGACGCAGAAACACAGGAATTCCTCATCGCTCCAGACGTCGGAGGCAGACGTCTCGAATCACATCAACTGAGATTCGACGTTCCTTTGCATAAGCTACCAGCTTTTTGAAATAGGCCGGCATGGTTCCGTTCACATAGTCGTACTCCACATAGCTAGGAGTGCAATTACGAACGGCCCAGCACGAACAGTGGGAGCAGGTGGTGCAAGTCGAGTGCCGACACAGTTTACTGTGGCGATTGGGCGCATGGGCACAGTCAGGCATCGTCAGCTAAGGGACGCTGAATGAAGCGTCGGCAGAATGGAGTAGGTAGAGTTACATGATCGGCACCGTTCACCCGCACACGGTCGGGATCGGAAACTGCAACAGCTGCAGCGGGGGTGCGTGGGGCATCTCCATCTTCTGTCCCATCGGCCACTGTCCCAAGGGGAAGGTCATCCACAACTGGGTCGTTGGCTTGATAGTTCAGAGGCACAGGAGCCAAATCAAGATCACCATAGAGGCTGTCTGCGTTGGCGCTGTTGCCCGTTGTTGTCCTTGGTCTGGATTCACCCCCGTCTGATGGGAGCTGTTCCTGATGAATGCTATCGTCGTCTTCTTCTGTAACTGGCTGATCCACCATCTGATTGGAGCCGAAGGCTAAAGATTTACCGGTAGCTCCTTCGGCTGAAACAGAAGCGACGTGGCCCCGCTGTGAGGGCGCTTCGGAAATAGACACCGCTGAACCGGAAACAACGTGGTTAGGAGCATCGCCTACGGTAGGTGCAGTTGGCCCTTTGTGGTTTTCGCCTGAGGTAGGCTCAGGAGGAACGATCTCGACAGAAGATGCTGTAGTAGTGGTGACAGGGGATCTGACAAGACAGACCGAGCTCCCCCAAATGTTGCCGTACAGGTCATTGCTGAGCACAAGCTCGGGGTCGGTGGGGGTTCCACGTAATATGGTTCCACGGATTGGGTGGTGGGATCATATAACGCAGCAAAGGATACGGCTGCGACGGACGGAGGCTGGCTGGAATGGTGTCGGGCCATGATACCGTTGTCCAAAGTAGATCGGAACTGCGGAGGACAAAGCCGAATTAGGCGGAGCTTAATCAAGAGCCAAAGATGGGTGGCGTGACAAAACAAATTCCGACGCTGCCGGCGGCTGAGAGACCCGTGGCAAAGGCAATTGTATCGGCTGCTGTAGCACAGGCAATGGCTGCAGTCCTGGTGGGGGACTAAGGAATGACATTGGTGGCGCACTGGACTGCATGCGAACATTTACTGCATGCCCGCAGGGGCAATGCTGGGTGCTGGAAAAATTATGGGCACCTGCTAAGTTAATCGAATTTGTGCGACCACACTGAGGACAATTTGACGTAAAAGGCATGGTAAGCGATAACTAAAATAAAAACATGACATACGAGACATATATTTGAGAATTCCACAATTATATAAAATAACAACCGGCACTATTTTGATAAATAAAGAATTTGAAAACAAAAGTAAAAAATAACATCACGTGTTTCGGTTACAATTGTTAAAATTCTACTTCGTTAAAGAAACCACTAAACAGTAAGATTTAACCCCCTGACCGAAGTCATATACTAAATTATGTATGATGACTGGATTGGTAAATTTGTGTTTAAAGCAAACATATTCTATATCATTCTATATCTATAAAAGGATCTGATGACAGACTATATATAGTATTAATTAAACGATTCAAAGAGGATAACGGGATCGCACGTGATTATTAGTAGTTAGAGAGGATATCTTTATAAAGCCTAATTACAAGGAGCGATGCCATCTAATACTTGCAACAAATATCTTTAGAACATAAAACAGAAACAGTGGTTGCATAGTGGTAAGTTCTAATGCCTATGAAATAGGACTACTTTTAAATCTAGACAACAGTCACACTGGAATAATTACAGTCGGAACATTCAAAGCAAAATTCTTTAGGTTACATTATTTATTGGAGAAAACTGTAAGTGAATAATGTTTGATCAAAACAAATTGTACGAAAAGGCAATGCTGTAGGCACTTTTAGTTTCTACGAATGACCACACACAAATCAGACTAATCTGCAATCGACATCATGATACCAAACATCACATTGCATATTGTAAAAACGGGCAAGACGCTGACATACAAATGCACCAATATACTAAGACAGAGATTATAAGTACATAGCCAATATTAATACAACAGGTGTTCACAAACAAATCAAGATAACAGTAATTTTGAACACAGTGCATTCATAATATAAACTAAAACCAGACAAAAATAGTAATAATAATAATAATAATAATAATAATAAGAGTAGTAATAAACAGCTAAAATATGTTCAATAGGGCTCCGGTGGGTGACGTTTTCTTTCCGGATACCGACGGAAGGGTACCGTCGTAGGTGCATTTGCTGACTGGTTTCTATTTTGTTTCATCCCAGGAGGTTCGACGGTTGTTGGAGTCATGGTTCTCCGAGTAACTTGATTTTCTACTATTCCAGGGACAAAAGGTTCACGATATAGTTTCAACCGGTTACTATGGACAATTTGCTCGTGTCCCATCCTTTTTCCATGGATTGGGGTGATAGCAACGTGAGGAAGGCGCAGTCCCGAGATGGCATAGGGACCGTCCCATTACAAAGCCAGTTTCCTTCGTTTAGGAAAATTCCTTATGACCTTGTCCCAATACACCAGACAGGCCAGCATGATCCTTGGTCATAGAGGGTATTCTTCTTGTCTTGCGCTTGTCTAAGCAAGTCAGAAGATATACTCTAGACAGCTCTAAGCTGTGCAGTCAATTCTTCAACTTGGTGAGTCATTATAATTGAGTTCACGCAGGGCCAACGCTGCGTCAGTTGGTAGAAGGGGTATTCTAGGAAGGCGCAGTCCCGAGATGACATAGGGACCGTCCCATTACAAAGCCAGTTTCCTTCGTTTAGGAAAATTCATTATGACCTTGTCCCAATACACCAGACAGGCCAGCATGATCGAGGCATAGACCATTCTGAATGGAGACACTTTTGTACTGTCATGCTCTGGATGACGATATGCAAACAGGACCAAAGGAAGATATACATCCCAATCTGTGTTTCCGGTGTTCACATAGTTTTGTGACGTCATTTAGGATAGGGTTCAATATTGGGGATGGCAGATGTTCGTAGTTTGCACTGTGACAGGTCAAACGATCAATCATTCGTAATGATGTAAAGTGTTGGCTTTCTAATTTCTTTTCGCTATATAAAGTCTTGTCAGAAACTGGTTGGGGGCAGTTCAGTTAGTATCGCGTCAGTGGGGGAGTGAGTATACCCAGTGTTTTCCGCCATTACTTCGTAGGTTTGACTGTTGGACGTTAAGTCTTTGCTTGTCTTTTTGAATAATCGCCTTTTATGCTTGGAGTTTAGATGTGTCTTTTGGCTCGAAGTGTGAGAATTTAATAAAGACTAATTTTGTGTGTACGTTTGCGGTAGGTTGGAGGAGAATTAGGGTTGAATCTAGTTTTTAGCGTCACACACCTCAGACCTCAACCTGCACTTAGATTGTTCCTAAATTTCACGAAGTCTGTCTTTATTTTGAGAGAACACATGAGCATATAGGACTAAACTTCACAGTAGTGAGCATTCCCAAGAGTTCGGTTGAACCGTTCACCATTCCATCACATTGAGGGTGATAGGGTGAGGTAGAAACCTTTAAAGTTCCGCAGAATGCGAGAACTTCTGCCAGCAATTCCGACATGAAATTTGTTCCATAGTCGGACAGCAAACGTCACCATGCAGGGGCACCATGTCTCCAAAGGATATCAGTCACAAAGATTTCCGCTACTGTAGCTGCAGTCTGATCAGGGATGGCTGCGCATTCTGGATACTTAGTGAAGTAATCCATGAATACAATGATGTATTTCATGCCTGACTGAGACGTAGGAAATGGACCAAGGATGTCCACAAATGCACACTCAAATGGGCCTCCCACCTTTATGGGGACCATTGGGGCTTTTGACATTTTGACTGGCCGTTTCGGGCTTGACAGCCATGACAGGTGTCACAGTATTTCTTTACATCGGCGTACATTGTTGGACAAAAATACCGTTCAAGGAGCTTAAAGTAAGTTTTCCCGTAGCCAAGATGAGCTCCCATAAGTTGCTCATGGTAAGCGTAGCAAGGCCAACCTTCGCTTCTGTGGGATGGCAAGTTGTTTGTTTAGAACATTTCTGAGTGCTCATTTAGGATAAAGAATAATGGATTAAAACACCATCCCGTAAGCTGTAGCGTAGAGAGGCCAAGATTACTTCAGCAGCTTGTTTTGGTTCTTCTGGAATTTCTTTATCTCGCAAATACGAGATCATATCCCGGAAATCAGGATTTTCCGCTTGCTCTTCTTACTTTCTTGGAGCTCTGCATCACTTTCATCACAAATGAGTTCCTTCACCCTATACGAGGGCATTTGGTCGTCGTCATCGTCTTCATCACAAATTTTCTTCACAGCAGTTTCAGAACTTTCTGGAATGTTCCTGGACATTGGATCTGCAACTTTATTGCTTTTTCCCGGCTTGCGTATGCCGTCATAGGTGTAGTTTCTCATATCCATGGCCCATCTAGCGATTGTGCCGTTAGGTTTTTTCAATGTGGCCATACAAAGGTTTTGTGGCCATACAAATAATGACAAAACGTCTTCACTGCAAATATCAATCATCGTTTTCTGTAGGAGTATAGTTGTTTTCGGTGTCGGTCAACAGACGGGAAGCAAATGCTACAGGGCGTTCTCCATCGTCTCGTAGTTGACCCAACACAGCGCCAACACCAGTGTTGCTGGCGTCAGTAGTCACCAAGAATGGTTTCGCCAAGTCAGGATGGATAAGAATCGGCTCACTGGTTAGCTTTTTCTTCAGGGCGTTAAAGGCAGTTTCACACCCTTCTGGCCAATCAAACTACACGTTCTTCCTAGTCAGGTAGTGAAGGTCACTAGCGATAGTGGCAAATCCCTCAATGAACTTTCTGTAGTAGGAGCACAGGCATGTAAACGCTCTCACATCATGAGCTGACTTGGGCTGCGGAAAGTTTCTGATCGTGAATGTCTTCTCTGGATTTGGTTCAATACCGTTTCGAGATATTTGATGACCAAGATATATAATTTTCTCTCGGCAGAAAGTGCATTTACTGAGCTTTAGCCCCAAGTTTGCCTCTCTTAGTCGGAGAAAGACAGAGTGTAAGGTCACCAAGGTGATCATCGAATGTACGGGAAAACACCACAATATCGTCTATGTAGGCTAGACAATTATGCCACTGGAGACCTGAGAGGACAATGTCAACTAGGCGTTGAAATGTAGCTGGCGCATTGCAAAGACCAAATGGCATAATAGTAAATTCTTACAGGCCGTACAATGTGGTGAATGCGGTTTTCTCTGCATCTTTATCCGCCGTTTGGATCTACCAGTAGCCACTAGCCTTGTCAAGAGCAGTGAAATATCTAGCACCTTCGAGAGCATCCAGAATTTCGTCAATCCGTTTCAGGGGAAAAACGTCCTTTTTGGTCTTTGCTTTCAGCTCCCGGTTGTTCACACAGAAATGGATAGTACCGTCCTTCTTTGAGACCAGCACGATTTGTGATGACCATAGACTGTAGCTCGGCTTAATAACACCCTGACTGAGCATTTATCAATGTGCTCCTTGACCAGGCGTCTCTGGGCAACAGGTATTCTATACGGCTGCTGCTTGATGGGTCTTGCGTCGCCAGTGTCTATCGTATGTTCCACCCAATCTGTTCTACCAAGTTCACCATCAGGTCCAACAAAACGATTTTCGAATCACAGGAGAATGTTGATCAGATCTTTCTTCTGTTCCGGAGTCAAATCTGTATTTGACAAATCCAACTGGTCTTCAATCCAACCGGCAGTTTTAGGTTCAGACGGTGTAGGATTGGTCTACAAGCTATTTACTCTATACCCTACTTTTTCGTTGTTTATGCCATTATATTCTTCCACCGTTCCGAGCACAGTATTCGCATGTACAGGGACCGGTAGGTGAGTAGGATTTAGAAGTTTGATGGCTATAGTCGATCCATGAGCAATTGACGGGAGCAAAGCTCTTGCAGCATACAGATTCTTTTTTCCTAGATTTTCCACATGCGGCTCAAAAATTCCCGAGCCATCAAACCCATTTCTCAAATAGGCACTCGGAATCATCATTTCACACCCAGGCGGAATAGTAAGTCTTTCCAGTACCATTATTTCTGGAACTGCCTTTTCACGGATCAGTCGTAGATATTGATCACCAAGTATCACTCTTCGTTTGATGAAATCTACTTCAACAGTTTTGAACCTTGGCAGCAAGTCTAGGCCAAGAATCATTGAATGAGTCATGGATGTTGTGACAAAGAGTTCCTGTTCGAAACTAGCTTTTGCCAGATGGATGGTAGCTTTGACAGCTCCATTATTGGTATTTGTTGACCCGTCACTGAAGTGGCAGTGACTGACTTTGCGATGAAGGTATTGTTAACTGTTGGAGGCAGCTGTTCTAGAAGATCCTTGTTGGTGATGGTGAGTTCACTGCCAGTATCCAACAAGCCATGGACAGGTATAGTTTCAATCTGCAATGAAATATTGCTAAGGGCTACTGGAGGTCCACTACTAGAAATAGCATTGACTCTTCCTGAATACCCTGCTTCTTCTCGTTGTAGTGTTAGCTTAACTCGTGTTGTCGACCTAACTGGAGGAGGCACTCTGAAGGTACTGAAAGGATGTTCAGAACTTTCCGGCATGGCATCCAGTCTTCCAGAGAACGACGAAGGTAGTTCTCTTGGTAACGTGGCAAGATTAACCATAGGAATTTCTGCTTGGAAAAGCTTAAGCCTCTTAGAGGTGGTCTCAGATGTGAAGCTAGCAGCATCTTCATTGAGTAGTCTGTCCAGAGTGGCGGAATCTGCAGGATCGTCCATACTGACATGGCCCAATTCAGGGTCGACGTTCATAGTATCAGGCATACTTGGTCGTGACCGCCTTGAGGAGTGGCTTGGTCGGAAATTCGTTTGACGCCACCGTTGACTCAAGGTCGCAAAGTAAGCACACAGTGGAGTCCACAAGCGCGACACATTCAACATTCCAGCAACTTCGGCTCCGTTTGGAAAGCAATGTGCCAGAAGAAAGCCCAAAATGATGTAAAAGCAACACAGAAAGGTCCAAATCTGGAACCAATTCAATGATAAGCCATACAAGAAGCCGAAATATCCTTTTTCCATGATGTTGGCTATGAAATTCTGAGTCCCTACACGTGTCGAAGTATTATACCTCTCCTTCATTCCTAGTGAAACCAGAATTTTCTGTTGGAAATTGAGCTCGCCATGCAGTTCATTCAGGGTGATCTGAGCCTGCAAATCTGACCGATGGTACATGACAATTTGGTGAAAGATAGTGGGTTCAAACGTCTAGGAGGACGTGTAGTTCCAGTCGAAGATTCGGAGTTCTGGTATGTCTCTCAACTCAGAATAGGTACCGTCGGGCTTGTAGAGCAAGGTCTTGTTCTCCAACCGGAATGGTATCTCTTTGCTATGGCTGCACTCAGCGGGTAATTCATGAGTCTGGACGATGTTTGTGATTGCGTCCATGTAGCCTAGGTGCTCTTCGCCATGGTAGCGGAATTTAATTGGGATCTCCATTGTACAAGTTTCCTTCATGGCAGCTAGCCAATAGTTTCCAGGTTCTAGGCTTTGACAGGGCCAGACTTCAACCGCCATGCCACCTGCTCTTGCATAAACGTTTGGACGCTGGAGAATTGCTCTCACAGTTAAAGTTGGGTTAGCCAGAAGATCAGCTTTGAGGATTTCCAGGGTATTGGCTACGAAGGGCATGGGTGAAGGCAAAACGGATGTTACTACTCTCCTTCAATGTTATGGCCTGCAGTGATGAGGCAAGGATATCTGTAGTAACGATCCCATTCTTTTCTGCCCAGCTTCTCAAGATTGGTTTCCCCGCCAGCTTCCTGATAAGGACTGATTGCGGGAGCGGAGGTAGCTCTGGCTTCATTGGCTTGACGTTTCTGTCGGGCAATTTTCGCTCGATGTGCCCAATACAGCTTCTGACCGAGAATAGGGAAAGGGGTTCCTTGATTGCTGACATGTAGCTCCTTACCTTCGCAATCCTTAGTTACCCAAACTTTACGGAAGGTGAGGGCTAGGTTTCTGCTGTGTGTGATGTCGTTTGTACACATAAGCTTCGTGTAAGAAGCAGTTGGTGATTTCAAAATATTTGTAATAGCAGCAATTTATGCCTCCTCTTGGATATCACCATTCTAGCTGTTTGTTGGTCTCGTAGAGGTCACCAATCTTTGCGAGAAGGCCCTCCTAGCACTTGTGCCATTCCTTCATGCTGTAGCACTCATCTGCGTCTACACGTATGTTAACCCTTTTATCCAGTTCTATGTGATGAGTACCCAAGAAGTATGTCTTTACGTCTTTTGCTTGATTCACCTTCGTGCATTTATATGCCTTTAACATGTACTGAACGTAGTTGCGTTTATAGAGCAAAACATCGGTGGCCAGTGGTTGAGAGTCAGGATCAGTGAACGACACATAGCACTGTAATGGTTCAGGTTGTTTCCAAAAAGACTTGCTTTCATCAGACATGCAAAGCATAGGGTGTTCAGGCGCAATGAGCACGTTACCTGTCTGGACAGTGCCCAGGAAAACACCCAAGAAGAGGGAAAAGATGAGCAGGGTTCCAAGAGTAGAGAACTTTGAGGTAGCTCCCCTTCTCGACGGATCTGGCTTCATGCACCAACCTTCACTTGCAGAGGCAGATGTGCTGATGCTAGCACAAGCTGATTGGCTTAAGGCTAACTATCGTCAGTGATTTGAGCAACCAGCCGCTTATTCTGCTCTGTCAAAACCTGGTTCTTTTCTCGTTCACGCTGGAGTTCAGGAAAGAGGCGTTCCCGTTCTTCATTCCACGGATTGCACACGGCTGCTTGCTGAGAAGTTTGGGGCGCCTGTGTGATCAGGTTCACTCTTCGGCGAACTGGAGCTGAAGAATTTCCGGGCGGACTCATCCGCAAGATTCCTGGCCGAGAGTTGCCGTTTCTGGGCCCGTCATAAGATCGGTTTCCTCCATCTTGCCTAAAACGTCTGATGCATTTCCTGGACTTGCGCCTGTCTTTGTCTGCAGGCTGCAGCATAGTGACCAGCTCGCCCACAGTACCTGAGTCTGTGTTGAACTGACGTGGTCCGACTTCTCTTCGTTGATGGTTTCCATTGCTCCGTCGAGAAGGTTCAAACCGTTGTTGGGACATCTGACGAGTGAGCTGTTCTACTTGTCCTTGGAGTTGCTCAACGGTTTTCTGCAGGTTTGAAATACCAGCTGAAGAATTCAACACTGCTGCAGCTGGCAACAAAGGTGTGGGACCTGCAGCTGGCTGACTACTCACAGCACCGACGTTAAACTGTCGAGGCAGGCCATTCAGGTATGGCACCTGAGGGGCTGTCTGATAGGGATACTGAGGATGCATAGCTTCCACGGCCTCCAGCTGCTGTGCCCTCTGTACGGCATCCTGGAAGTCCTGAGGGTTCAGAGGCAGGAGTGCTCTCTTATAGTAGGGGTGCAGATTCTGTAGGAAACTTCTAAAGACCAGAATGTCTTTGGCTGCTGGGGTCATGTCCGGATATCCCTCATCAGCCAACTGCTGAATATGCCAAGCAAAGTCTGCGATGGCTTCGTTGGGCTTCTGCTGGCGGGAGGCGAGACTGAGGCTGGCCAACATCTCCGCTTCTTTTCTTTCCAGTTTCTTAATCAACTCAGCCTTGAGCTGGGGATAGTCTGTCTTCACGGCCTGATCCAGGTCTTCGTATTTCTTTCTGGCCTGTTTTCTCATGAAGACGGGCACAAGCTTTGCCTTCATGGCATCGTTGCAGTTTTGGGCATCCGTGACAAAATCGAATGTACGGAACCAGTCCTTTATCTGTTAATCCGGCTTGCCGTAGAAAACAGTAAGCGCATTCTTGGGTAGCGTGAGCTGCCTGCAGCCATAGGTAACTGAGGGAGATTTGGAATCTGAGGTTGATGAATCTGAGGTTGCTGGATCAGCTGATCAACGGCCTGACGCAAAGAGTCAAGCTGAGTTATAGGATTCCTCTGTCTTAGTTGTGCGAGAAAATTAGGGTCCACTACACTGAGGTCTGCCTGGACTCGGCGGAGATCAGCGTCGTCTTATTGCAACCAAGTATGTCCGCTATCAAGTGCAGTGAGACGGCTTTCAAGGGAGGAAAGGTTGGAACTGAGGCTGCAGATATTTCTTCGGTCCTGATGGATCTGGTAGGCCTGTTGACGCAGGTGGTTTTGGATTTCTTCTGGGGACAAGAGGCGGGTTTCCGAGGAAGATTTTGACTGGGCGGTGTCAGGCACTGCTGCTGTTCCTGCTGAGGATTGGGTTGGGTGTGGTGATTGTGGATTCACGGAGGCGTCGCTGCTTAAACTTTGTGGATCCGTGAATCTGGTCGAGTGGGCTGAGGCTGAAGCTGATGCGGCTGCTGTTGTCTTCCGAGTTCTGGGTGGGGTCCGTTGCATGCACGTTGACAGGTCGGACGCAGAATCCCACTCCTGATACCAATGTAACAGACCAGCCTAGAGTCAGCCTACGGAAAGTTTACACTAGTTTATTGCCGAAATAGGACTTCCCTCGGGAAATACTGATTAACTCAAATGGAGCTCCCTCAGGAAGTGCAAATTAACTTATTAATATACGGAACTCCCTCAGGAGTTGCTGATTAACAGGGAGTCCCCTCAGAGACTACAGAACACAAAAGAGAGACCCGGAGAAGGACATTTCTTGAAAAACGTGGCAGAAACTCGGTTGACCTTAACACATAACTTTAGTAGACAGATGGTTGGTGTTGCTGAAGACACAAAGTTTGTACGGAGCAGCCTGCAGAACTGAAAACTTAAGAAATGTTGTACTTTATATACTTTGTAAAATAGCCTACGGGGAAATAGAAAAGTTTAGTTTTAAATGTTACGGGGTGACGCAAAAATGGAGAAAATGACCTACTAAAATGAACTAGAGCGTAAACTTTTGTTCAGAAGTTGAAATAGTTGGCTTTGATCTACCCTTCTCAGTTCTCTATTGTCTCTGTGCTTTGAAATAAGTGGAAAACAAGCAAGAGTTTTGTGCAAAATGGGCCGTGTCTCGTGTAAATTTAGGCGAACCCGCAAATTGCTACCTACGTATCACAACAGACCTGCTGCGAGCTAATTCTTGCATTTGCAAATTTGTTCCGGAGACGTTGAATAAACATTTAGATAAAATCAAGTTATCATAGTTACGTTGTTTCATATTTACGTTATGATAAAAAATTTATGCCAAAAAATTGCAGACTATCTGAGCATTTTAAATATATAAAAGTTTCGATTAAAGTAAAACAATTAATGTGTGCCGGGAACTGCAAATGTGAAAAATTCTTCACATGAGAGATTCTGTTCAAATTTTAAAATCAGAAACGTTCTTATATGATTTTCTGGACGATGATGTCAGTGTGTATGGAAGCAAAATACATCAAAATGTAGCTAAGACATTGAGCTTTTAGGCTATCTAATTTGTTTTGCAAAAAAGCGTGTCAGCTTAGAGAAGCAAAACGTGCCCCTAATTTGGAACTGTCTCTTATTTGGTGCAACCATCCTAACGGAGATTAAGCCGTGACCATTGTTCGTCAGTACAAAATGTATGTTTAGAAGCAACCAATGCTAACATGAGTGCAATCAATGTGTTGAGGTTGAGGATTAATTCAAAATCATTATTTCGTATAATATTTGAAATGGCGATCAATTGAATAAATCAGCAATGCCCATACAATAACCCAAAACTGAATTTAATCGCCACAACAGTATTGTTTCGCTTTTATAGTTTTCATAGGTGAAAATGGTAAAAAGCTATCAAATGGAATTGAGCATCCTGTTGCATAATGTAACAGCAGAATTAGGTTCGATTGTCGTAGTTTTGCTGGTCTTGTGCAGAAACTAATTTGCCTAAACTTGATGTTGGCAAAATTCCTGAAGTATCTACTGACCATGTATAGTTTATAGAAAGCCAAATAGAAACCATTATGTATGTGTTAAATTCTTTAAAAACCGCCTTATAGTATCGCTGCTGCAACAGGCGCAGCAGGAAAAAGGCTATAAACGCACTGCAGGGTTTTCTGTCTCAGCCAAAATGTACAACAGCCTCGGAAACAGTTGGATACTAAAGATTGGACTTTTTGGTTTGGGAAGTATGGTGCCACTTAGAGACTAAATCAAGTGTAAAATGAGTCATTAAGCCAGTTCCTCCCCACAAAATTTCCCTTTTATCATACTTACTTCAAGATATGCCTAGCCTATCTAAAGAAAGGAAGGTAATGTCAATGCGATTATTTGGCAGTACGCAACGACACACTCTAGCTCTATTTTGCAGAAGTTCCCAAAAATTCTTGAGCGGTTTACCCCTTTTTCTGGCCTAGAAATTACTGTTTTCCATCTCACCAAGGAGTCTCCCGCAGAGATGAAACCGGGTCACTATTTACTGAACCGGTGACCCGGTGACCCGGTCGACCCCTGAACCTGTGACCCGGTAACCCGGTGACCCGGTATTTTTAAAAATTCAGGTTTATGCTTGCAAAAAATTAAAAATACTTTGGGGTGCGGTGAGTGTTTTTCACCATGTTGGACATTTTTGACGACTAAAATATTAAGTTGGGTAAAAGTTTTGCTTTCCTTAAAGTAGTAGCATCGGAAAGTGAATATTGTATGTAAGTAAGCCGGAAAAAATCAAAACGATTTGCAAGATTTTGCACTCAAATATAAAGTAAACTACATAGCTTTTTGAATCAAACAAATTGGAACAAAATACTTTGGCATAGTCATAACATCATCTAATTAATAGGGTTTAACATTAGCACTTTTCTGTTTTATCATTATATATTATAGTAAAATTTTTCATTTAGTTGTATGATTGAGGTTTCACTCAGAGGAAATTCTTTGGAAATATTTTTTCGTATGGCTAGGATTCAGAGAATATGTAATAAAGTCAGTCACAATTGGTTCCTGAAGATATGTAGTACGCTATAACAATGCAAAAAATGCAAAGTAAAACTCAGAATTTGTAAACCTTATTTTGCTGAGATTTTCCTTCTTACCGAGATTTGAAACCCATAGTCTGACCCTCTCCCTCCAAAAATAATAACAGCAGCAATAAATCACTTACAGTAGAGCATGGAGAATTTTAGATTTTAAAATAAAGATTTCTGACTCTCAGGGCCCATGTAATAGTTTTCACTTTCTAGTTAAGATTCAACGCAATCATTGTAGTTTCAAACCTAGATCTAAGCTTGACAGGACATTACAAATATTATGAGGTCACTACTCCAGCGACAAGCATTTAAAAAACGACACGAACACGATTAAGTTAAGAATATTTCTATTGCTAGTTTTTGAGTAATTGTTGAAGTTTTCATTTGGCAAAAATTGGTGAAACTTTGAAAAATATCCTACAACAGCAAACAAATTCCTCCAATCAAAAGTACCGGGTCAAGACCCGGTCCATATAGTGACCCGAACTGACCCGGTGACCCGGTGACCCGGCGACCCGGTTTCATCTCTGGTCTCCCGTGTTTTGTCAGGGAGATCATGAAGTCAGGAAATATATGCTCCTGATCATCGAAGCTTTATTAATTTTTAAGTACTGACTGTGCTGTAAACCAAGTCGTTCCTAAGATACACGCGGTCTTTATGTGTTTGATTGTAACAAATTATGACTGTGTTACTGTTGCAGCAGATATGGCACAAAGTGTTTCCATAACTGCAGTCGGTCATATATTGGAGCCTTATGTGCGACGTTGCGCCTTCTACAGCAGCATCTGCAGACATCCTGGCTCAAACGTGGAACTCCTGCAGCTTCTTTTGGCGTTGATACCCCAGCTCAATGCCACATTTTTGGAAAATGATTCCTCTCAGAAAATGAGCACTCTTGATCTTGTGGCTAATGGTATGGGTTTGGCAATAACAATCTTGGTTAATTTAGAGTATGTATGCGCGGGTCCAACAAAATTATGCTGCGAAAACTGTATTCCTTCATGTTAATTCAAATTTATTAAAATTTAATTCAAAATTAAGATCATGTCAGGGAAGCTTGTACAGTTGTCTGCTTAAGGCACTAATATTCTGTTTTAAGGCGACTAGGCTGCCACATACTTAACGTCGAGTATCGTGTGGTCAATTAACTCGCCGGTCATTTAAATCCTTTAAATTATTATTAAATTTAAATCCAATTGCTCATTGCTCGTGCGTACACTCATTTTAATGCTACTCTGGTATATTTTGTTAGGTCTGGCAGATATGTCTATCAATATGTACACAGTAACAAAGAGGCGAACCGAAGAAGTAGATTTCACCTACTATTTAAGTGTACCCAGAAGTGCATGGGTTATGAGTCGACAAAGTCGCATAATGTATGGACAGTTTTGGTGGGCTGTGGCATTTCAATCTACCGTATGGCAGTGTATTGCGTGGTTTGTGTTACTCATTGGCTGCCTCAATTTCCTATTCAGCAGACACTCTAAACATAAGCCATACTGTACTGTAACTAAGTGGAACGATTTGGTCTTCTCAGCGTTTGCTTATTTATTAAATCAACAAGATATTCACCATCGAAATAGAGCGTCGGCTAAATACTTAAGTCACGGGTTATTCCGAACAGTTGTTTCGTTGTTGGGATTTACACTTATCCAATTTTATGCATCAACTGTACTCAAGCATATTTTTCATGACATAGAAAGAGCAGACGAAGATACAAAGTTTCAAGATATCTTCAGAATGACAAAAGAAGTAAGATTATAAATGGCTTCCTTTGGAAAGCCATTTTTGTGAAGTTTAATGGTGCTGATTTTAAATAATGGGTGATAAATTTCATTAGTAGCGGAATGGAGTAGCCAGTTTCGGTAGAAGACCTAAATCAAGTACTGACGGGTTCGCTCGCAACTTAAGTGCCAAGTTTTCGGGTCACGGCTGTTCGCCATTGACCATTCTTTCTTTTATTACTTACTCTTTTCGCATTTCTCCATAAAATCAATTGGCATGCGCAGATAAATTAGTTGAATTTGCTATTGCAATTAACTTCTAAATATAACTTTAAATTTCAGCAGTAGGAACAGAAACTATTTCGTTTGCTCCCCGCAGCTTACACGTTCTATCATTGAACCAAAGCCCGGTTCATATGTGCCTATTTTCCTTTTGTCCATTTGTCCATTTGTCTGTTTGTACGAATTTCCGTTTCTCCATTTGTCCGTTTTGCTGAACTCCCAGATCAGTTCATACCTAACTTTCCGTTTTCCATATCTGCTGCAACTCAATCAAAGTTTGTCCGTTTCCGTTTGTCCGTTTGTCAGTTTGTCCGGTTTGCTTTTCTAAACTGATTCATACTTGTTGCTTACGGACAACCGGAAAAGTAGAGCAGTATCGAAGTCTAAACGGACATCCCTAACGGACAAACGGACGGCCGGACAAACGGACAAAAGGAAAACTATGAATCAACAACTCAAACGGACAAACGGACAAACGGACAGCCAGAAACGGACAAACGAACAGAGGTATGAACCGGGCTTAATCAATGTGAAAATTGATACGGTTATTCTCGACAAGGATGAGTTCAAATATAGCAAGCAATATGCTCGGTTCCATGAAGTTTATTCTAACCAATTTTTACGATCCAGAAATCGACTATATACGACTTTTCTGCGCATTGGAATGCGAAACAATAAACCTTTTAGCTACTTTGGTGGTGTTTTCAATCACTATTAATATAGCCAAAAAAGTCGGAAAAGCAGTTTGATAATATTTAAATTCAGTAAGGCTAAAACATCCTTGTCAACAAATTATTCTAAAGACTAAAGAATTAATCATCTTGACCGGATGAAGGAGGTACTAAAGTGGAGGAAAACCGAAGTTATTGATTTAAAAATTCTTTGATGATCAAATATATTCCAAATATTAGTCCTAACTTTGTACTAAAATTCGGAGACAAATTTCAATAAGATAAAGCATTGACTTTCCTGTAAACAAATCCTCAGAAACCGACGTAAACATTAGTGTTTTAAAAGTGCTTATATACTACGTCGCAAGTAACAAAGTTTAATGAAGAGTTGAAAGGGATATTATAAATTCGTTATGTTTAGGGTATACTTATGCCATTAATACGATGTCCTACCGACATTTATAATATTGGAGGTAGGGGTGAATGCATTGATCAAGTGAGTCATGACAGATACTACTATTCAGGAGATGAAATGGCGTATTGGGAATGGGCAAGACAGCACGACCACTTTAAATTACTGGTGCATGAGCCGTACATGGATGTTGTTCCCATAGCTCGGAGAATGCTATCAGAAGATTCTTCCCTGGTCTATTCCAACTATCTGGCAATATCTGCTAGTATTGCTAGTTATGATGAGAATTTAATTATCGTAGATGGCGAGTTTCAAGCTCATAGTTTAGTGGCATTTCCTGTCCGCAAAAATTATACCAAGCTTCTCCAGTTGCTAAATCAAGCCATCACTATGGTGCTGGAAGGAAACGCAATTCAAAAGATTGATGACAAATATTCTTTCCCGCTTCTAAACAACAGATCTGAAAAGAATCCCGACAAATCATATTCTTTCAATCTGCATATGTTTGCGGAATTATTTCGCTATTTTTGTGTCTCGGCTCTTTGCTCTGCTGTTATCTTAATTCTAGAACGAAGCGTTCCCAGCCTTTGCAAAATGGCGAAACAAATTAAATGACTGCTGTTATAATGTCATCTGGTTTGTCGATAATTCGTGAACACTCTGGTCGTAGCAAGTCTGTATTATGTAACGAGTTTGTAATAAATACATAAATGGTCTGCATTACTTAAACAAAAATTAACGGCTTACATGCATATCATTCAACACTTACATTCCAGGACATAAATAAAATGTCTATAAAAGTGCATCTGTTGTAATTTACTTTAATTAGGAGGCGAACGAAACTGCAAGCAGCATGTTATGCCTGTACTGATTGGAAAGACGCAAACCAGAAATCAGTCTGAAAACATCCGAAATAACTCAACCTATGTATGTAGTTAAAAATATATGTAATGAAGTTAGCAAAATTTGATTCTCGATTTGCCCTTTGAACTCGGAAGGTCAGTAAGTCTGTTTACGGAACAGACTTAGGGACTGGATCTCCGAAAGGTAGTGTTCCAAAATCAAAGTTTCCCTGCTGCCAACCTTTGATGGGGCCTTCTTGGTGAGTTTGTTTGTGGCTCCGGATTCCAGCAGATCTGCAAGCGGGGTCTGCACTTGCTTCTTATTGATCAATACTGGATTATTATGTCTTGTGGAACTGGTTCCTTGACTTCTGCTTCCAAGGAGAAACTTACTTTAACTGATCCTGATATGACTTCTGAGAAGGATAATTGAGTGGCAAACACGCCGTAATTGAAGGCAATCGCGCCTGTATATGCTTGTATTAAGTCTCAGTGATTGACACACAAAATATTTAATAAAACGGATATGATTACAATTACGACAATTAAGTAAATTCAAAATTAATTACTACAATTTAAGCAAGTCAACTATAAATATAAGGACAGTAGAGTACAAAAGTTACTGTACCAGAGTTGCCAGATGTTTTTTGTTTATTATTAATATTATCCTAATTTAGGACAATATTTTCCCAATTTGTTAAATTATAGGGACAAGGTCGACACTCTTGTATTATTACAGTGTCTCCAACTCTATACGATTAACTTTCACCTATATCGTGTGTCCTATATGCTTGTGTTTTGTAACTCTTTATCCGTCCTTACAACGGATTAATATATCTACTAACAAAACAAATCTAAGAAACAGCTAATAATAAAGTAAATTACACAAGGGTAGGTCTACGGGTGAGCCCCCGAATGTTGGTCATTGTTTTCGGTCCAATACACGAGACACGGTTGCTATACGAAATGAACTTTTAAGGATATAAAGAAATTGGGGGGTTCCTGGTTGCCCTAAGTATTCTTAACTAATGAATATGAATAATATTCTTCGGTCTTCAGGTTCTCTAAATCTTCAGACTTACTGTAGGCTATTAAGCCAGAGACGGTGGTGTACCGACTCCCGCCTAAGTGATGAAAGAAAGAACGATATTGATAATTTTTAATTTGAAATAGCAGCAATGAGAGTCAATTTATGCACTGATAAATCTGTAAATTTAGGTTCCAACACAAACATTTGGGCTTTGGCTTTAGATCACACAGTTTGATTCTGGCACTCCTCGAATTTGTCTATGTCTTAATACACGGTTCCGGGTTACACAGTTCCCAATGTACCTTCAACTAGATTGATTTAGACCAAATTTTGTTCACTGATTTCAACGACTCAGTTCTACTTAAACTGATTCTACTGGCACAAAGATCTACTGCTGATCCAATGGTGTACTGAAAATTCGAAAAACGAATTCTGACAGGATAGGATAGGATAGGATCGACTAAACTTGACACAATTTGTAGAACGCATAGAACGGATTATAATACTTCCATTACACTAAGCCGGAGCTAAAGCAAACACTGACTTGTTTGCAAAACTTTGCAGTGAGCTGGCAGCGAGTTAACAGCTCACTGACAACTCAAGAAAAGCGGAATTTCTTTGATTTCGGGGAAAGCTACTAGTCGTTTCTAGAAACTTCTAAAAGCTTCCTATCTCAAACCATTGGCCAATCCTGGGCTGGCCGGCTGATTAGTTCGTTGGGGGTGAGATTAATGAGAAATACAAAATATTAAACCCCCTCCAACTGACCACTTTTCTGATGAATATCCCATGCCAAAATTTTGCGAAATTTTGTGAAACTTTGGTTAACACGTAAAGGTAACCAGAGGGGTATTTTTCAGATTAAAAATTAGATATTCCAAAAATGAAGAACGAAACAATAAAGAAGCAAGGCCTGTTATGAGAAAGTAAATTTTAAGTGCCTTTTTCTTCACTATATTTAATTAAACTTAACTTTATTACTTTTGCCTGCTCCCTTGTTTCCAGGCCCCCTTTCTCTTGTTTTCAACCTGAACTTTTGGCCAGAAACAAGGGACGCAGTACCCCATAACTGGCTACAATTGCTCCCTATTGCTGGGACTCTAGTGTCCTCAGTGAACCTACGGTAAACGGGCAATTGTTACCTAAAATATGCATACCGCCAACTACATAATTTTCTGTCAATAAAAATTATGTAAAAGCAATCTATGTACGCAATTTCCTATACCAAATTGAAATTTAGAAGAGCTTTTCGGAATTTGGCAACTTTGGCAATGAGCCAGCAATAATTCGACGTTTTTGCTTTGGTAATTCTGACTTTGCTTCGCGATTGAGAAAACAGTTTCTCAAGTATTTGTCTTTTTATTGACGTATTACACTTAATCAAGCCAGAACTCATTTTACGTATAGTTTGTAATACGGGACAGCTTGCACACAGTAATTTAAGGCAGAGATATACTTGTGAAACTCCAAGTGCCATTTTGATACGTACTCATTTTAGCTTGGTGCGACTCAGCGTTTGTAGCCTCGGTAGCTCAATCGAAAGAGTGTCGGAGTGTAATCCGGTCGTGGGTTAGAATCTTCTATTAGACTAATTCAGTAATGCTCGACAACGTGCATCTCGGAGTAATTTCTGTGCACACAAATTAGTTTGTGACATCGGAATAAATTACGGCTAATTAAGACTAAT
>JASAND010014722.1:0-41094 GCA_030248195.1 Trissonchulus latispiculum
TGGGACCACTTTGAGGGTCCTCCAATGACAAAATGTTCGCCTCACCAAGGGCTTTCATTTGATACCAAACTTGGCCACTTTTAGAAAATCGATTTTTGACCATTTTGGCATAGTCCACGGTCCGGACCCCTGGCCAGGGCGCCACAGGGGTCCGGAGCGAAACCTACTATAGCCTATGCTGTAGTGCTCCCGCACCCCACCCCAAACCCCAAATAAGAGAGACCTGCTCCCTGTAGATATTTCTGTAGAAGAGGTTGAAGTTAGAGTTGCGACACGGTAGGGCCCACCACCACCAGGGTGCCCCCTAGCCACACATGGATAGGTCCTAGACCCGAAACTACTGGGCCATTTAGATTCACCATATAGGGTTCCTATTCGGAATACGCCGAAACCTCAGCCCAGCAGCTCTTATGTAGGTAGGCTGTCGATTCTGTAGGCCCAGACCCCCCCTTTTACACGTTAACTAGTGACCCCCGGGCCAGAAAAACTACAGGGGACAGATCCAAAATTCATATACCCCATGGCAATCTAGACCATGGGGCCATGCTCCACGGCGAACCTCAGACCCATCGGCCTGCCCCAGTTCCAAGTTTACTTGAACAGAAGGATTGACCATTTTTGAAAAAAAAACTATCTCCGAAAAAATCGAAATCCTGCTATGTACACAGACCTATGGGGGGGCCCTACCTACTCCATACTTACTTTGATCCAAAAATGGGGGAAAAGTTGTTCAAAAAAACCCCACAAGGTATAGGAAATCTAAGACCTCCGACCCCTAGGGGGGGGGGAAATGGAGAGAAAAGTCGTGCATTGAAAAATTGAATCTGTCATATCTCAAAAACGGCTCGGCCGATTTTGCTCAAATTTGGCATTGCGATGTGCCCTTCGTGAAGGGGTTTCTACTGGTAAAATATGAAGGCTCTACCTCAACTCCTCCGCCGGCAACAGGGGAAACTATGTTGCAAGAGGTTGTAACACGCCTTTTTTCCTATTTCTAGATAAATTGGGGACGCGCACTACCTAACTAAATACTAATAAATACTAGCTATTTACGAATATTCGCACGCAGTAGACGAAAAATAAATGCTACGCAACTGCATAGGTAGAAGCATTAACACTTAGGAGAATAAAACACTCATAACCATGTTGATGCAAAAAAAAAAAAAAAAAAAAAAAATTCAGAAAACCATTCTAAACCATTGGAAACAGGCGGGGGTCTGGGGGCGGCAGCCCCCAGTTAAAAGCTAGAGCTTTTTTAAAACTTAAAGACTTGAAGACTATATTTTCAGAGCACTTTTTGTAAAAATTTTCGAAAATTTGGCTGTGTATTTTGCTCTGTAAATTAGTTTTTCACTGTGTAAATTAATTTTTTTTGTGTAAATGCACAGTATTTTACACAAAAAAACCCTGGGGGGTAGCGAGATATGAAAATCTGGGAGGAGGGTCACCTGTCGTTGTGGTGGGGGAGTTCCACCTCTAACACATCTATATATGTGCCTAAATCAATAATAAATAACCGAATGCTAATAATGCCACAATACTATTAGAACTTACAACCGCTAGTGGTACCACAAGCGTTCGAGCTACTTTGCGCAGACGGTGTCGGCTCAGCGGCTTCTCAGTTGTCTCGCGTCCATTCCTGCAATACAAACGAACATACGGAGAAGTACGTGCCGGTTTCAGTGCTCAGCTTACCAAAAGCAGAAATGGATGCCAACCTTATGGTCCAGCCCATAGGAGGTGTGGCCATAGGTGTGTTAGGTACAAAAAACCTCCTCTTAAATGAGTGGGTCGCAGACCCTCTCCCTAAAAATTTTTTCTACCCCCTCCCCCCAACCAATATTTTCCAAGGACCCCCCCCGTAAAAAATTTTCACCCCTACCTGAACTTTGGCAAGTTTTGAGCGACAATTTCAATTATTTTCAAAAAATTAGCGAAAAATTGCTAAAATTCGCCTTATTACCTTAAAAATCGCTAGAAATTGCTGAAAATTGAGAAAAATTTCAGTTTTTTAGCGAAACATTGATTTTTCGCCGACCCCCCCTCGAAAATTTTTCTTACCCCTCCCCCCAAATCGACTTTTTCTCGACCCCCCCTCCCCCTTTTTTGCCAACCCCCCCACCCTACTTTGTTTCAAACCCCCACCCCCACTTTTTTCGCCAGCCACACATGGGTGTGGCTGGCGAAAAACGTGGAGATGGGGATATTAAAAAGTATGGAGGGGGTCGGAAAATGTCGATTTGGGTGGAGGGATAAGAGAAACTATCGAGGGAGGTCGGCGAAAAATCGGTTTTTTGGTCAAAAACTGAAAAAAATTTCAACTTTTAGCTATGTTCAGCGTTATTAAGCTAATTTTAGCAATTTTTGTATTTAAGAAATTTCCAATTTTTGTCAGGTTCCAGGAGGCTCCGCTTCCAAAATCCAGACACCCGGAAAAATTTTGCATTCCCCTCCCACAGCTATATATATATAGTAGTTATATATAGTATATAGTATATACAAGAAATAAAAATGCTCCTCTGGAGCATGAAAAAAGTAATATGGGTTATGGTGAGGTTGTAAAATCAAGAGAGGACTAGTCTTTAAAATGCTTAATATGGGGCTAGGTTCAAAAATAGAAGTGGACTAGGTTGTGAGCGAATTAATATGGGCACAGCTTCGCCGAACAACCCATATTCGCGGTTTGTAAATATAAATTATTATGCATATCCACGATACATTTAGTTTATAGTTCATAAATAATCTACAGCTACGGCATGTGTTCGAGCTTTATTCGAACTTTTATTTTAGCAAACGTTTTCTTCGATAAATGCTTTATACGGAAAATTTATAGTCAAGAATAATTTAGGACTCTCCGACGATCTTCTATTTCCTCCTGACTTGGACCAATAGCTTTAGCATCATATCCTTAGACTTGTCCTAGTAGTAGAGCCTGCCGTAGTTCAACACAACAAAATGATGATAATTTACGTATATATTCCTAGCTAGTCTAACAGTGCATGCAAACAGCTATATTCAATGAGTATTCAACGTTTAAATTTTTTATTTTCTGACATTGATAGCTCTAAGCTAAGACGAAACGTGAAATCCCGCGAATATGGGTTGTTCGGCGAAGCTGTGCCCATACTAATTCGCTCACAACCTAGTCCTCTTCTATTTTTGAACCTAGCCCCATATTAAGCATTTTAAAGACTAGTCCTCTTGATTTTACAACCTCACCATAACCCATATTACTTTTTTCATGCTCCAGAGGAGCATTTTTATTTCTTGTCCTTCTGTCATTTTAAAGGATCCCTTTCCAGCAATGCGGTAATGGATACAAGGAGCTTGAACAGTGCCGTAGGTAGAGCAGAAAACTGATTATATAAAAATATAGTACCACTGAATTCTCACCTCCGCCCCAAGCTTCGGCCGCTGCAACCTGTGTTTGTGGGTAGTATAAGGATAAAACTTTTTCGCCTCCCCAAAGAGTTCGACAGTATGGCCATCGTGTTCAGCGACACGGATTTACTATATGGATACCGGCATAGGGCCGAAAAACGTTGTTTTAGGCGGTTTGACCAGTGGTCAGTAGGCACCATAGACCATAGTGACCACTGGTCACTTCCCTCGATTTCGGCAATATGCCCATTGAAACGAGCGTAGTCGATTTACTATATATGCCCCCGACCAAAACGCCGAAAAACGCCGTTTTAGGCCGTTTGACCAGTGGTCAATAGGCTCCACAGGCTGTAGTGACCAGTGGTCACTTCCGTCGGTTTCGGCAATATGCCCATTGAAACGAGCGTAGTCGATTTACTATATATGCCCCCGACCAAAACGCCGAAAAACGCCGTTTTAGGCCGTCTGAGTAGTGGTCAATAGGCTCCACAGGCTGTAGTGACCAGTGGTCACTTCCGTCGGTTTCGGCAATATGCCCATTGAAACGAGCGTAGTCGATTTACTATATATGCCCCCGACCAAAACGCCGAAAAATGCCGTTTTAGGCCGTTTGACCAGTGGTCAATAGGCCCCACAGGCTGTAGTGACCAGTGGTCACTTCCGTCGGTTTCGGCAATATGCCCATTGAAACGAGCGTAGTCGATTTACTATATAGTCCCCGACCAAAACGCCGAAAAACGCCGTTTTAGGCCGTTTGACCAGTGGTCAATAGGCCCCACAGGCTGTAGTGACCAGTGGTCACTTTCGTCGGTTTCGGCAATATGCCCATTGAAACGAGCGTAGTCGATTTACTATATATGCCCCCAACTAAACGCCGAAAAACGCTGTTTAGAGTGAGTTTTCCCAACTTTGACCCTGGGCGACGAACCACGGGAGCCATGCTGACCAGTGGTCACTTCGGGCGGTATCGGCAGTATGCTCATCGTTTTCAGCGACCCCGATTTACTATATATGCGTGCGCATAATCAAAATTTGGTTTTTTGGCTGGAACTTTCGCAAAACTAAACCAAATCGATTACTTTGAGGACCCATGGATAGGTCTTGGGCTAAGCTTTAACACCACCCCAGTTTCGTTGCTCTACAACCTACCAGTAAGTAGCAGTAGACGAAAATGTGTGATTTTTTTTGTTAAAGGTTTAACAAATAAAAAATCACCCGTTAACAAAAAAAAATCAGTGACGGATCGGATCCCAGAGAGCAGCTAGCAACTTTTTCTCATCAGTTTTGGATAGAGCGCACTAAATAACGTATTTAGAACCCCAAACATACATGCGCAAAGGGTGTACTGAGGGTGTACCAGGTACACCCCGATTGCTGAGGGGACCGCGCAATCAGGGGGACCGCGCAGGACGAACAAAGCGAACGCTGTTTATAATGTCAGATTTGCGTAATTTAGCATAACTTATTCAGAAAAACTACGTTTTATATATACATAATTAACGAATATTGTCCTAATTTAATTTGTACAAAAATGAGGAAAATTTGAAGAGCTTCGCAAGCATACAATCTGTGAAATGAGTGAAAACGAGTGGGAATTGCTAGACGGGGCTGCATACCTGCTAGTACTCTGAAAATGTGCGATCGCTGTTACATATATTCTATCGCCCTCCCCTCTCCACGTCGCACGCCCCCCCCCCCCGTTGTGCGAAGGGGGACCGCGCAAAATAATTTCTGGTACACCCTGTGAAGAGAGACCTTGCCCATGTATGACCCCAAACCGCTAGCCTAGTGCTCCAACTAATGCAACTGACCCCGCCGAAGTCTTAGTGGTCACTGATGGCCCCCGACAGCGTCCAGTATGAAGTCTGGTGGCTCTAAAGTGCCGTTTTAAAGGCTAAAATGTTGTTTTTTCGTGTTTGTGAGTGATTATAACCTATTTCCAGGCATTTTGGCAGAGAAAATCAGAACTTCGTATTTTGGTGGGGTATGACCCACGGTCACGTGACCCCTGCCAGACCTGTCCGGACCCTCCAGGTACCAACTGAACAGTCCGAAGTGGCTATAAACATGTCCTAGGGGGTTTTCCAGGGCGCTGAATTCAAATCTGGCATTAGTGTTTAGGTAACTATGGCCTAATACTGACTTCTGGGATCACGTTTACCGTCGGACGGTTCAGACCCGGCTGGTTACCAGGTTGGACTCCCAGAAGTGTCAGGCAACCTCAAAAACCACGGCTATAAGGGTTTTCGAGGTCGCTGAGCTCGAATTTGACGTTAGTTTTGCTCTAGCTGCTGTTCTGACTTCAGTAACAAAACATAAAAATGATTTTTTATTTGTTAAAATTTTAACAAAAAAATCACCCACCCCCAGGACGGCTCAGAGGTCCGACTGGGAACTTCTATATATGTATCGATAGCCCACAGTCAGGACATGTCACATGTATATACAATATAGGTTTCCTAGGGTTTTCCCATAGTAAATAGCAGCCGAAATTCGAACTTCGGTCATGAACGTTTTTGAGGTCACTTTTGGGTACCCTCACTTAAAGGTCTGCCCTGAACGCATGGAGAGAGCCTAGGGGCTCAAACTCACAGCCTGTAATGTCGAGATGTGTGGCTATCACCATGAAAAAATTTGGGTCTCTGCGACTTTCCTGTGAGTCAGGGTGGGGTGATTTTTTTTGTTAAAATTTCGGATGATTTTTTTTGTTAAGCTTGCTATATATATATACACGCAGCTGTCTGCGTGCGATGAAGGCCAGCTCTCGAACATTGAGGCCCAGTTTACTGCTGAGAACTGGATAAGAGTAAGACAGGTCCCGATTTCAACCGAACCCCAATGTCCATAAGCATTCTTGGAATTGAACACAGTAAAATTGTAGACTTCATTTCTCTTCCAATTTTCTGCTTGCTGAACTTCTGCAACGATGTCCCTCACCAAGTCTGGAATATTTCTGATTTGGTTCACTCTTCAACCGCTGCTGCCACAGCAGCTACAAGTCGAACCGGCGATGCGACAGAAGCCGCTGGTCCGGGCAGTTCATGGACCGCTTTGTTGACTTTACCATGAGTAGATAATAGATAAGAGTAAGAAACTCATATACTACTATGTACTAAACACTATACACTATGTTATGCTTAGTATATAGTAGTATATATGAGTTTCTTACTCTTATCTATTATGTAACTCTTGACTTCACTCGCTTTCCTCTTAAAGACCATCCGATTCACCAGAGGTAGCAATATCGTCTACGCCCAGATTACTGTATAGTCTGTATCATTTGGATCTGGATCTTCATATCGGTCATGGTGAACGGATAGGTCCTTTAGGCTTCATTGCAATGGTTTTCGCTGGTGGTTCACCGGTGGTTTTCGATACGTAGGGCGCTGCGAGGCAGCAAATGCTACGTCGCTGTTTGAGTCACTGGAGGAGACCTCCGCATTTAGAGCCCCCAAAACGTCCTGAGTGTCGTGGTCCCTGCAGTTGCAGTATTCAATTAGTTCAGCTCTGGAGAGACCTGGATCTAAAGACAATTCTTTTCCAATCCAGAATGAATAAAGGGCATACGAGCTTACAGAAATCGCCGGGCCCAACGAATTTCAGCGGATAAGAAGTTAAAACAAGTTAAAGTGGATAAGAAGAGCGGTAATGGCGGGATAGGCAGTGAAGTAATTTTAGAGAAAAACTGATTAGGTGGCGCTTATAAAAATACTCGTTGTTAAAAAGAAAGTTGCATAGTCATCTTTATTGCTCTGTATCGACTTTTTTCGCGACTTCTCTACCCTGAAACTGCAAATTTCATGGAGAGTCGACATTTCGCAACACCTCCTAAAGTTCAAAAAGTTCAGAATAAAAGAATTTTTCAGTAGCAAAACGTCGACTATTGGAGAGTCTATAACTTGCTTCCTGAAAGCAATCATACACTGGAGAGAAAACATATCGCTATTTTAACGCTGTGAGCTTAATTTTATGGCTAGGAGAGTCCATCTTTTGCCACAAAGTAGCTGACCAAATTGCTCAAACTTTGTACATAATAACTCAATTTGTGAAAAAATGTGAGAGTCGACATTTTGCTTCTGTGGTATCGATATGCCCCCGACCAAAACACCGAAAAACGCCGTTTTAGGCCGTTTGACCAGTGGTCAATAGGCCCCACAGGCTGTAGTGACCAGTGGTCACTTCCGTCGGTTTCGGCAATATGCCCATTGAAACGAGCGTAGTCGATTTACTATATATGCCCCGACCAAAACGCCGAAAAACGCCGTTTTAAGCCGTTTGACCAGTGGTCAATAGGCCCCATAGGCTGTAGTGACCAGTGGTCACTTCCGTCGGTTTCGGCGATATGCCCATTGAAACGAGCGTAGTCGATTTACTATATATGCCCCCAACTAAACGCCGAAAAACGCTGTTTAGAGTGAGTTTTCCCAACTTTGACCCTGGGCGACGAACCACGGGAGCCATGCTGACCAGTGGTCACTTCGGGCGGTATCGGCAGTATGCTCATCGTTTTCAGCGACCCCGATTTACTATATATGGGGACCACCCCGAGGCCGAAAAACGCCATTTTTAGTGACTTTTAGGCCATTTCTAGAAAAAGTGGGACTTAGAAACTTTTCGCCCAAACAGGCCAAAAAATGCAAAGTTTGGGCCCATCTCCTGAAAGCTAGGGAGCAAAATTAAAAAATCCCCCTCGTTACTTTATGCACCCCTACTGGTAATTTTCAACAAAAGATACTAGACCTCTCCAGCTTCTACCCAGTTCTAGAAAAGTGTGACCAAAATTTGCGAAAAATAGCGAAAGTCTGACTTTGGGACCTTGGCACAGAGCCAAAATTGGCCAGGTGCCAAAATGACCAAAAAAAGGTAGCATGAGGGGATCCTGTCTACCAACATATAATAGTAGTATGGTGCCAAAATGCCCACATCGTTCCAACACTTAGCCGTAAAATGCATTTCCAATCAGCGTTATTTACTCAGAAAAAAAAACAAACGCACGGTAACTATCGCCTAGTGCAAAAATTCGAAGTTTCGAATTCGAACCAAAAGTATGGTGGTACTTGTAGTACTACTCGAGTTGTTTACGATGGTAACCTTTTTACCACCCCCGGACCTCTAATTAGCTGGCACCAGGCCAACACGGTCTCCAGGGGGCCGCGCAGACGCCTTTTTACCCATATTATGTAGGGGCGCTATCGCGCCCCTACATAATATACTATATATAGTATATATAGTATATAAATATATATACGTATAATTTTTAGGCATTTTTTAAAAAAGTTTTAATTTTTGGCTAAAACTTTCAAAATAAAAACTAAAAATTTATATAGGTAGGGATTTGAAGATTTTAGGGGAGTCACCAGAAGGCCGCTTTGGGAGTATATAGAAGTGACCAAAAATTCTTCGGAGGGGGGGGGGAAGTCGAGGACCTGCCCATCTGGTGAAAGGACTCCCCCCCCTTGCGGCGGTAGGCCTTTCTTTACACTGTTTTAAAGCGATTTTCAGACATAACTTGAGAAAATGTTTTAAAACAAGACTACATTTTTTCAGGCAAATTTATCTAACTTGGATGGATGGATGGATGGATGGAATGGACTAACCGCCCCACAGTACTTAGAATCAAAATCACGTACTGTGGACCCACCTCTGGATTGCATCAGTATGCCCCTAGGTCCCTACTACTCACACCAACAGTAAAGTATATATACTAGGGATCGACCGGAATTCCGGTTCCGGTTCCGGTACTTTTTGGTTCCGGTTCCGGTTCCGGTTCCGGTTTTTGAAAACGTACCGGAACCGGAACCAATTTTAGCGTATTATCAAAAGTGAAATTTTATTAAAATTTTCAGAAATTTTGTAAAATTTCTTTTAACGTTTTGAAAAAATCGCGAATCTCTTGTAAGCAGAATATTATTTTCTCAAAAATTTTCGCCTGCGGCGCTATTGCATTATATACTTAACTTGGAATGTTTAGATTTATTAATAATTATCTAGTACCTTATCGTTAATTTATTATTATGAATATTAATTACGTATATGATCAAAATATTACGCACTTAAATATAATTTAGAAATTCAAAATAGAGCACAAGCCCGCCGATTTGATTGCTATTAGCTTTTTGATAGATACTTTAAAATTATTAATTTTGCTAAATTGGAATATATTAAAGCCTTGGCGTAAACCTATGCTATTTCAAAGATTAGTGCACTGTTGCATGATTAGATGTCAGTTTTAGCTCAACTATTGTTTAAATAGTATAAAGGCAATAAGCTTTTCGCTGTTTGTTTTGTATATAAATATAGTGCAGAGTGCAACAAAAATATTAAAAAATTATGGATGGAACAAATAGAAGGGTTTTTAATTATTTGAAGAAATGTCATTATATAAATTTGAAAATGAAGCTAGCCAAAAAAGAGAAATGCCGCTAGAAGAATTTAAGTTTAATTCAATTTTTTTGAAGCTTGTGGAAAATACTTTATATACTGTTCTTATATGTTTAAGGGTAAAAGGTTATATATTGCTATCAGCGACAAAAGATCTGCAGAAAAGTGCAAAGATTTACCTTTTACTCAGAAAACTCTAATAATACGTAAAGTAATTATTTAGTTATTAATTACTAGTTCAGGTCAACCAAAGTTTAAAACTTGATATTCCAAACAAGTCCAATTTTCGAAGCTGATGCTATCTAAATTCATAGCCAGATACAGCCAAATCTTATACGTAGTATATAATTACGGGAACAGTAATTTTCAGAAAAATTATTTTAACTTATCTATTGACTACAAAGAGAATAAAAGCTCGTTATATTCGCGACAATTTTTTATATGTTGTTTTGAAAATGCTGAAACTTTTCTTGGGGCTCTAGTAAAGTCGTATATAATTTCTAATTATGACTAGAAATTGACAGGCAACTCAGATAAAAACTAAACATGTTTCTGGCTTAGTTTGCCGAAAGCTCGCTCGCAGGCATTTCGTGGAATCAATTTCTACCAATTTATTTGAGTTAATTTAATATTCAGTTTAAATAAGAAATTAATTTTTATTTGCCTGCCAGTAAATATCCTTTAGAAGTCAAATTGCATTCGATTAAGTCATTCATCGAAATTCGATTTAATAAAGTAGATAAAATAAAACCTTTTGTCGAGCATGTGCTCGAATAATCATAAACATATATAGACAATATGTTCATAATTTATTCATACCGTGTATATATAATTATTATTAATGTTTTAAATCTATTGTAATTACAAAAAGTTTAACTATATAATAAGACAAAATTCTCATAATAAATTGTAAGTTTCGTATTCGTGCATTGAAATATATAATATACAAAATACAATTTTAGAAAGCTATTACAATGTTGTAGTAGCTACAAAAAAGCGAAAAATCGTGAAAAAATTGTCCAAAACGTCAGAAAAAATTTTCGATTTTTGTAGTGTTAAAGAGCTGGTTCCGGTTCCGGTTCCGGTTTTTTAAAGCCAGTTCCGGTTCCGGTTCCGGTTTTTTGGAGTTCCGGTCGATCCCTAATATATACGCATGTGTATATATACTTACAAAGCAGCATCAAAAATAAACGAAAGTAACTCCACAAGGTCTCCTCAAAGCCCCTCATAAAGATGCAATCCACAGCGATGACTCACTATATGTATAAAACCAATTGACATACTAATGTATATATAAGTAAGTTTATACTTACATTATACATATATAAAGCGTATACGCTTTATGTTAATTTAAGGACAATTTCCAAAATTGTAATCAAGTGGGATTCGCCATCCCAAGTAGGCTTTGGAAAAAACAGAATTGTTTCACATATATACGCATAAAAATGAAATAAACATTTTTTGTATAAAAAAAGATGAAAAAACTGAAGCTTCGTATAGTCAGAATGCAAATTACAAAAGTGGCTTTAAATAGGAAAAAGATTGTATATATGTCTTCAAAATAGAAAATCACAACAGACAAAAATATCAAAAACAAAAAACTTTTTGTATCTACGACACAAATGTCATAGATACGAAGTCATTACGCTGTCCCCTGGCGTCGATATCCTGCATCCTATTCTACCTACCCCGAAACTAGGGACCCCAGCCAGCACGAGCAACGAATTGCTTTACATGAGAGGCAAAGAAAGTGTAAGATAAAGTCAACAGAATAAAGCAAATCGTTGGACCTTGCTCGTAACTGGATAGACTGCAGCATACCTGTCCATTCCATCCGGGGAATCCCTGGGGCCATTTAATAATAAAAAACCAACATACACAACCACCTAAGAGCGGGGCAAAAGTGAAACAGCCAAGTCACTGCTGGGTCCACAGCTACAAAAGTTTATAATAGATTAAGGAAAACAAATACTAAAGTACAGATAGGGAACGGTTAGAGGTGCACATAGGTTAGTACCTTTAACGTGCACCAGACTCAATTGAAAAATCCATCTTTTCGGATCCAAAAATCGATGGGGCTGGGCCTGGGCGGGGATCATAAATATAATTGGGGGAGGTTTAGGGGGCAATCCCCCCAGCCACTTTTCAAACCACCCAAAACAATTTTCAGGGCAACCCAAGCGTGGGGAGCATAGGTGTGGCTGGGCAAAAAATCTGGGGGGGGGGGGGGGGGTTCCGACGGAGGGGGGGGGACCAGGTTTAATTGGGGGGTGGTTTGGGGGTTAACCCCCCCCACCCAATTTTACAAACCACCCCCAAAAAATTTTGGGGGCCCCCGGCCCCATAGGTTCCCTAGGGGAGGGGGGGGGGGGTTGGGGGGGGGTACTCCCCCGTAAAATTCTCGACCCCTTTGCCCCCCCCCCCCAAAAATTTTCGACATCCCCCCTCCCTCAACTTTCGGCTACCCCCCCCAACCCCCCCCCAACCGTTTTTTGGGCAAAAAGTTAGCCAAATTTTGCCCAAAAATGGTCATTTTTTGAAAAATTTTTCTCAAATTTTGACTTAAAATCGCTTTAAAACCGCGTATAAACGCCTAAAACTGTCAAAACAAGCCTTGTATTCTCGGAAAAAGCATTAAAATACAGAAAATTTTGCATTTTTAGGCCATTTTTTGGATTTTTTGAGGTTCCAATTTTGGGGGGGGGTTCGGGGGGGGGGGGTCCCCCCCATTACATTTCGCGGGTCGACCACCAAATTTCCATAGCTTACCCCTCCCCCAACCAAAATTTCCAGGGAAACTATGCCCGGCCCCCCCAACTGGGGGGGGGGGAGTAGTCGCGCCGAAGGCGCGAAAAATTGGCCAAAAATCGGATATTTTTAGGGTAAATTTTGCAACATTTTTCAAAAATGTCCAAATTTTTGGCTTAAACTGTTCTGTGTGAAATACGTTTTGAAAAGTTTTATGGACTTTCTGACTCAATATTGACCTTATTTTAGACTTAGAAAGATGTTGTCAATCAAGTTTTCGAGTTTAAGAACATTGTCTAATGTTAAAATTACTTAATGATTTTATGTTTTTCGGCATTAGCAATGGCTGAAAATGCGATTTTTGACATAAAAATAGAAAAAATTTTTGGGGGAGGTTTGGGTGGGGGGGTGGTGGGGGGGGGGGGGGGTTTGGGGGGGTCTAAAAAGGGTGCCCCCCGCAAAATTCCGGGGGAGGGGCCCCCCCCAACCCAAATCCCCGTTACACGTATGGGGGACCCCCCCCCTAAATTTTCGATTTTATGCAATTTTTGGCCACTTTTGGGCCAAAAATCTGGGGGGACCAAAAATCTGAAAATCTGGGGGAGGGGTCGCCAAAATTTGTCATTTTGGTGGGGGGGGGGTCCCCATAGTTTCCCTGGAAATTTTGGTTGGGGGAGGGGTAAGCTATGCAAATTTGGTGGTCGACCCGCGATATGTAATGGGGGGTACCCCCCCCCCCGTACCCCCCCCCCCCCCAAAATTGGAACCTCAAAAAATCCAAAAAATGGCCTAAAAATGCAAAATTTTCTGTATTTTAATGCTTTTTCCGAGAAAACAAGGCTTGTTTTGACAGTTTTAGGCGTTTATACGCGGTTTTAAAGCGATTTTAAGTCAAAATTTGAGAAAAATTAGTTTCCCCAGGGGCGGGGGTTGGGGGAGGGGTACTCCCCCCCAAATTTTTCGACCCCTTTGCCCCCCACCCCCCCCCCAAAAAATTTTCGACATCCCCTCCCCCAACTTTCGGCTACCCCACCCAATTTCGGCCGTTTTTGGAGCCCAAAAAGTTAGCTAAATTTACTCCAAAATGGTCATTTTTTGAAAATTTTTCTCAAATTTTGACTAAAATCGCTTTAAAACCGCGAATAAACGCCTAAAACTGTCAAAACAAGCCTTGTTTTTCTCCGAAAAAGCATTAAAATACAGAAAAATTTTGCATTTTTAGGCCATTTTTTGGATTTTTTGAGGTCCCAATTTTTGGGGGGGGGGGGGGGGTTCGGGGGGGGGGTACCCCCCCATTACATTTCGCTATGGGTCGACCACCAAATTTCCATAACTTACCCCTCCCCCAACCAAAATTTGCACAGGTAGTATGGATATGGTCTGGTTATGATCGCCTGCACTACCTCAACTAAGGTGCTGGTATCGCTTTGTGTAAATTTGGCCACAATAGGCTTTAATTCTTTATGAAGGTTGATGAAATTTTCCAATATACTATTTCGGTGCTCTTTAACATTCTGGGACAATTACATTTTGATGCAAAGAATAAAAATTTTCGGATTTTGCAATTATTCTCTCGCAGCACAAAGTCGGAGAATGCGAATTCTGGATATGGCTGGAAAAGGGCACAAAAATGAACATTTTTGCTTTTAACTTTTGAGCTATTTCTATTGATTTAGAAATAGCGTGCATAAGCAAAAACGATTTTTCAAATTTCCAAAAATGTGTACTTTCGAAAAATGGTTTTTCAGAGAGTAATTTCTAAATCGTACGGATAATTTTAGTTTGTTATTCCTCTGATCGTACACAGTCTCATTTTGCATTTAATCAATCACTATTAATGAGTTTGTTTGTCTATTTCTGAAGTTTGTTCAAAAAACCATTTATGAGCTGCGTTAATTTTGTTTTGTATCAGTTCCAAACTACCCAATGGATTCTTGCATTGATTTTTGTGGAATGAGAATTCTATGTGCGGAGGAGTATTTTTATGGTTTTAATTTCCTTCTTCAGCTGCATCAATGCAAGTTGCAGAGATTTCATGTCCATTTTACATTGTATTGATTTTCGATATTGTTCGAACCTACTTCTGATAAATCCAAATCTATACGGCTAAATTAACTTGGACAGCACAAAGAAATTTGCTAGCCAGTTTTCCTCCTAGTTTTGAAAGTCAGTGTTAAATTACCTAGTTACATTCTGTCAGGTCTGTCAATTATATTGAAGAGGCTTTTCCGCTATGTTTGGTTGCTAGTTTGTTAATGTAGATCCTAGATTATCTTTGGAAATGATCTTTATCAGCTCTTTTCAGCTCCTGAAATTTTTAAGTTCTTCGTTTCAAAATGCTAAATTTTTAAAAAACCAGTAACCCAATGATTTCTTTGTTGATGGGGAAGTTTTCATTGATTCCCTGTAGGGATTTCCCCAACTTGATTAATACTTCAAAATTTGGTTCGTCCCAGGGATTCACCTCGGCCAGAGATCCCAGAGGGACCTGTTCTGATATGGATCCTGAGATTCTGTTTAAATTCTATCTTTTTTCTGTATTCTAAAAATTTATACAAGATTTGATAATAAATACAGAATACTAATTACACTGTTTAAATATTTACTTTTGTTTTTTTTTAAATTTTTGTTGTAAATAGTCTAATGTTAATTATTTTAATTAATATAATAGACTTGGATTTTGGTCTAAAAATTAGGTAATTTTCTTTTCTTCAAAAAACTTTTATTTTTTAAAGTTCACCTTTTCAGGCAATGTGAAAACCACTTCAATTTTGTCAAAATTTTGGCCGAAAACTGCAAATTTTAAAATTTTACCGATTTATTACAAAGTTTGCTGTTCTCAAAAAACATTGTAGAAAATACGATGCTAGCTTCCTGAATTTCTGAATTCAGTACAGTATATCTGCGAAATTTTTATTTTCACAACTTTTATTTTCAGGCTTTCCTGGAAAGGTGGCCTATAAACATAAATTTTTTGTCAAAAATATATTGAAAACACTACAGCATAATAAAAATAAAAACAGGCTACAAGTTTTCATTAAGAAACTAAAATAATTCTGCAGCAATAAGTGGGTCGAATTAGTTGATAGAGATCCCATGGATACTCGGCGAGCAATCCAAATACATGGGGATTCACGTGAATCCCGAAATCCCCGCTCCAGGGATTTCATAGGCATCCCCATGGAATGATCAAGTCCCCAAAGGGATCCCATGAAAATGAAATCCCACGAAAATCCCGTATTGCTAAATCGCTTTAGTCTTGTCTTCTATCTTATGTATGCCTGTTTATACCTATGTAAATATTTATTATTTTTTGTTGTATTTGTGTGCATTCGAAAACTATTATTTCATTTTTTGTTTACGTATTATTAGTTTTGAATTTTATTCCTGGATTTCTTTCACTTGTTATTGTTTGAAGTTTTTTGGTCAGTTTATTTTTACTGACCTCAAGATTTCTGCACATATATATTATGTTTTGGAGTTGTGTTGAAGTTAGCAGTGGGAGTCTAGGACTCACCTTCTGCAGCTTTTCTTCACCTCTTTTCTATTAACATCCCAGAGGTTCGAACGGTTTGAGGTTTTCTCCCGTTTCTCTTGATGTTAATTTGTTCTCCTGGCTTATGTAGTCCCTTTACTGAAGTATTTTTAATATTTCTGGATCCTAGGAATTTTATTAAACATCATCTCTGCGTACTATAAATTATATAATAAACTAAATCTAACTACCGTGAATATTTTTAAAAACATTTTAAATCTTTGTCATGTTATATATTTTTATTTATTTTTTGTTCTATGTGGTTTCATTTTACCCTAATGGGTCTATTACCTACCCTTAAATGGGTCTATCACACCCTTAAATGGGTCTACCTACCCTTAAATGGGTCTATCCACCCTTTAATGGGTCTATTACCTGTTTCACAAGTTGTTTTATATTTTAATTTTTAATGGATTGATGACAAAGTACGTATATACAAAAAGCTGGTTTCATACTATTCGATGAAACTAAAATTAAGTATAAATTCATTGTTGTATAATTGAGATCTAGATGTTTTTCTGTGTTTAACATCACGACTGAGGCGACCAGCGGCGAAACCAATTTTCAATGCCAGTTCTTTATTTTTCTAAATTATTTTAAAAACTGTATTCCACGCTGAACCACTGATGAGCCGCACACTGTTACGGTCGCATGCACTACTAACTTAGTCTATTGTCTTCATCACTTATATATGCCTGTTTAGTTTATACCCTATGTAAATTATTTAGCATTATTTCTGTTATGCATTTTGTGTGCATTCGACTATTATTTCATTTTGTTTAAGTGGTAGTAGTTTTGAATTTTATTCTCAGTTTGCTTTCACTTGTTATTGCTTGGTTTTTTTTGGATCCTAAGTTTATTTTACTGACACTCAGATTTCTGCACGCATATATATTATGTTTTGAGTTGTTGTTGAAGTTAGCAGTGGGAGTCTGCGGACTCACCTTCTGCAACTTTTTCTTTTCTTTTTCTATTAACATCCAGGGGTTCGAACGGTTTGAGGTTTTCTCCCACGTTCCTCTTGATGTTGGTACGTTTACCGTACATGTAGATTTTACGCTTTATTATGGAAGTATTTTTAATATTTCTGGATCCTAGGAATTTTATTAAACATCATCTCTGCGTACTATAAATTATATAATAAACTAAATCTAACTACCGTGAATATTTTTAAAAACATTTTAAATCTTTGTCATGTTATATATTTTTATTTATTTTTTGTTCTATGTGGTTTCATTTTACCCTAATGGGTCTATTACCTACCCTTAAATGGGTCTATCACACCCTTAAATGGGTCTACCTACCCTTAAATGGGTCTATCCACCCTTTAATGGGCCTATTACCTGTTTCACAAATTGCTTTATATTTTAATTTTTAATGGATTGATGAAAAAGTACGTATATACAAAAAGCTGGTTTCATACTATTCGATGAAACTAAAATTAAGTATAAATTCATTGTTGTATGAGATCTAGATGTTTTTCTGTGTTTAACATCACGACTGAGGCGACCAGCGGCGAAACCAATTTTCAATGCCAATTCTTTAGTTTTTCTAAATTATTTTTAAAAAAACTGTATTCCATGCTGAACCACTGATGAGCCGCACAGTGTGTGGATATGGTCTGGTTACGGTCGCATGCACTACTAACTTAGTCTATTGTCTTCATCACTTATGTATGCCTGTTTATACCCTATGTAAATATTTAGCATTATTTTTTGTTATGCATTTTGTGTGCATTCGACTATTATTTCATTTTTGTTTACGTGGTAGTAGTTTTGAATTTTATTCTCAGTTTGCTTTCACTTGTTATTGCTTGGTTTTTTTTTTGGATCCTAAGTTTATTTTACTGACACTCAGATTTCTGCACGCATATATATTATGTTTTGAGTTGTTGTTGAAGTTAGCAGTGGGAGTCTGCGGACTCACCTTCTGCAACTTTTTCTTTTCTTTTTCCAGGGAAACTATGCCCCCCGCCCCCCCTAACACACCTATGTGGGGGGGGGAGTGACGGATCCAGGATATTGAAAAAGAAAAAATTTTGAAAAATTTTGAACATTTTGAAAAAAATATCGTTGAAACATTTTTCCTGAGAGGTAGAAATATACTTATTTTTCCAGGAAAACTATTTTTACATGAAAATTAATATTGTGTAAAGAAAGGTTAGTTCACCTGCCAAATTGTAAAACAACGATCCCGTGAGTGAAGCAAAGCGTGGAAATTTGACAACAGACACACGTAAACTACACACGTAGTCTGGATTCTGGGGCATAGGTGTAATTGGGGGGGGGGGTAAGGCGTTTCTAATGATGAAACACATCTAACCATAAAGTAATTTTCACATTAGACAGTGGTTTTAAACTCAAAAACTTGACTGCCAACATGTTTTCAAGTCCAAAATAAGGTCAATATTGAGTCATAAGATCCATAATACAATTAAAAAACGTTATTTCTCATAATAATAAACAGTTCAAGCCAAAAATTTCGACATTTTTGAAATTTTTTTCAAAATTTACCCTAAAAATACCCAATTTTTGGCCATTTTTCGCGCCTTCGGCGCGACTACCCCCCCCCCCCCGTCTCCAGTTGGGGGGGGGACGTCCTCAACGTCCCCGTCAAAAAAGTTCTGGGGGAGGGTTGAAAAAAGGCTTGGGGGGGCTTCGGGGGCCAACGTAAATGTTTTGCAATTTTTCAAAACTTTTCTGGCAAAATTTGAAAAAATTGGCTAGAAATATTTAAAAACGCTAAAAACTTAGTTTTAAAACGCAATATGATTGGTTTTTGATTGGATTTATGCCGAAAATAGTAGATTTTTATGTCGAAATGGACCATTTTTAGCTGAAAAAATTTTGGATACAGTTTCTATAAAAATTTCCGGTTTTTGGGACCCCCCAAGCCAGATTTGGACTTTTATATTATAAAATTATACACTTCATGGCTAGATGATTTTTTATCATTAGAAATGAAAATGCGAGATAGCTAAGCTAATGCATAAGCTATCCGTCCACCTTGCTCCACGTGGAGGCATCGATCACATGACTTGACCGCTGGAGCGCTCGACTTATCCCACATTCTGTTGTCCCAGCACACTCAGTGCGTGGGGTTCACTGTACGAATATCAGAGTCCCTCGAGCAATTTTATACAATACCTAAAAATTTAAGCATTTTCTCCAGACAGTCTAACGCAACGCGTTTGATTGGATTTATGCCGAAAATAGTAGATTTTATGTCGAAAAGGGCCATTTCTAGCTGAAAAAGTTGGGTACAGATTTTGTAAAGATTTCCGATTTTTGAGACCCCCCAAACCAGATTTGGACATTTTACTCCAGCCCCCCCCCAGCGCGAACAGGTGGTACACCCGACCTATGTACGAAACCAGCAGAAGTAGCAAAAAACTAGCAAAAATTTTCTGACTGCCATCTGACATGCTGAATATAGACCAATAATTTTAGAACATCGATTTGTCAATCGGCCAAAATTTTTTATTGTGCCATAATATGAAGGACATATGGGCCGAGGGACATTGGTTCAACAAGCCTCAATACTCCAGAGAATCCGGCAAATGTGCGGTGACACGAAATTTCGTGCAAAAGTGCAAAATGTGCAAAACAAAATAATAGTAGTTTTGCCAAAATGGTTAAATGGTCACATCTCTATCTTAAGGTGCTGGTATCCTTTTGTGCAGTGGTTTTGTGGTGATTTTTTGAAACGCTATAACTTTCGCAATTTTTGGAGTTGGAAAGAGCTTTATACATCGTTTTAAAGCTTATAATTTGTACATTTATATGAACCTACGAAACTAGCAAAATTAGCAACAAAACAGCTAAAATGTTCTGACATACTGACATCTGACAGGCTGAATTTAGACCAACACTTTTTGAACATTGATTTCTCAAAACTGTAGAAGCGGCCAAAATTTCTTCTTGTGCCATGATATGAAGGACATGTGTGCCGAGGGACATTTATTTGGATTTGACTCAACAAGTCTCAATACTCCAGAAAATCCGGCAAATGTGCGGTGGCACGAAATTTCGCAACTTTGTGTTCAGTTTTCTCGCAACTGGAGACGTTTTAGCTCAAACCAAGAAAAACGTCCCTCGGCCATAGGGCGAATTTTCATCCAGCCAAAAATCAGGCAAATCCATTGAGTAGTTTTTGAGAAATCGATGTTCAAAACAAAATAATCGCAGTTTTGACAAAATGGTTTTTCGGCCAAATCTCTAGCTTAAAGGAACAAACTCCAGCGAATAGGCATTGATAAAATGTGAAATTGGACGACGTATCGATTGAGTGTAAATTGATCAAAATTGTCCGTAAGATTTGGCAGTAATTTACAAAATACTGATTTCCTCGAAAATCGCCAATTTTGGACCCCAAAAATCGTTTTTGGCTTGTACTGACTTAACCACTGGAGACAGCTCAAAGGTTGTCAGAACAAAAACGTTCATTTTGGTGCCCTCTTTCCAGCCATAACAACCAATCCGGTGTATCGATTATGTACTGAGAGAAGAATGGCAAAAACTGGAAATTTCTTATCTTTGCACCTAAAAATTCGGGACTGGTCCCAGAATGTTAAAGAGCACCAAAATAGTATATTTGCAAAGTTTCATCCACTTTCATAAAGAAATAAAGCCTATAGGGTCAAATTTACACAAAGCGATACCAGCACCTTAAGGTGGTGATTCCTTTTGGGCACATATTATTGGTTGACGGTCCAAATCAGAATTAAATTTGATGAAACTTTCCAAAATAAGTTCTTTTAGCATTCTAACACCGTCCGCGCAATCCCGCTTCTAAACTTCGTTTCCGTTCAGGGCGGTTTTTGCCGCTTTTTGACAATTAGACAGTAGTTGCATAGCTATGATTATATTCATTCGAAAGATCTTGTTGAGCTCTACATTTTTGCTTTTTGAAGCACCTTTCTAGCGTTTCTCTATAGTGAGATATAACTGATTTTCTTATTTTGGCGTTGAAAACTTATCATTTTTGCAGAAATCAAATAATCCGCCATTTCTTGAGCTACGCAAGTCGTAAAATTAAACGAATGGCGTCAATTTGAAGGTTTCGTCGAGGCCGATTATTCGAGGCGTTATAATCTTCTAGATGCTTCTAGATAAAAAATGTAGTTTTTGCAAAAACATGACCAAATTTTTTCCAGCGATTGTGGAGCATTTACTATGCATGATAGAGATTTGCCACTTACTAGACATGTTTTACACAAAAATACCCAGGGACCCTTTTTTAGTTGCCCCGATTGATGCTTTCTAGCTAAAGTGGTCGCTTGCTAAAGTTGGGAAAAGTAGGCAAAAACCAGGTTGCGCATACACTTTAGCTAATATCTTCATTACGAAGAGCGGTTTCATAATAACTAAAAAAGGGTCCCCAGGTATTTGATAGGGGTATCAAATGGTATAATCTATGCCTCACGAAAAAATTTACTTCAGTCTGCAAAAAATCTGGAAAATTAAAGTGCTTCGAAAATGCAGTAAAATAGTTTGCGAAAACTGAAGCTAGTTTTCTTGCATTTATTAGAAAGAACAAATGTTAAGCTCCATTTTGATATAAAAATGGCTTCTTAACTCCAGGTAATGAATGAGTAATAAGGGTTCAAAGTTGATGTCTCCAAAAGGAATCACCACCTTAAAGCAAAGCAATCCCGGCAAATAGGCATTGATAAAATGGGCAATTAGACCGCGTATCCATTGAGTTTAAATACGCAACAATTGTCCGTATACTTTGGCAGTATGTGAAAGGTTGAAATCAGGATCTGAAAGATGTGAAGAAAAGTGTCCAGGGCGGTGATCGAACCGCCGAGCTTTGGTTTAAGAAGAACGGTCTACCACTGCGCCACATCCTCGGACGTTGAGACTAGGTTATTACGCTGATTTCAACCTTTCTGGGCTGCTGATATTTAACATACTCCCCTTGCTGATTGAAATTCGGCCTCGAATTTCCAGGAATTGCAGGTCGGGTCCTCAATCAAGCACCGTTGTGGTCTAAGGGCGGCTCCCCGGCTGCCTCCTAACCCGAGGCCATATCATACTTCATTCTTCTTCAAAGCCGGGAGCCTTTACAAATCAAAGAACCATACAACCATATACAATAACCCTTAGCACCACGAGGGCCATAATATACCAAACCATCTATCTTGACCTGCAATTCCACCATTCCCAGGCATCACAAACGACTTCATCTCCTCAGAGCGGTAAGGCCACGGTACGGTCGCCAAATGTGAAAGGTTGAAATCAGGATCTGAAAGATATGAAGAAAAGTGTCCAGGGCGGGGATCGAACCGCCGAGCTTTGGTTTAAGAAGTAGAACGCTCTACCACTGCGCCACATCCCCGGACGTTGAGACTAGGTTATTACTCTGATTTCAACCTTTCTGGGCTGCTGATATTTAACAAGTATATAATTTTGAAAAAACCTATTTTCTCGAAAATGGCCGTTGTCTGACCCCAAAAATCGTTTTTTGGCTCATATTGACTTAACCACTAAAGATAAATAGCTCAAGGATAGTAAAAGTAAAACTGTTCGTTTTTGTACCCTCTTTCCAGCCATAACAACCAATCCGATGTATCTACTGAGAGTATAATGTAATCCGATGACTATCTATCTGAGAGTATGTCAAAAACCGAAAATTTCTCATCTTTTCACTGAAAACTGTGAGACTGGTCCTAGAATGTTTAAGATGACCAAAAGTGCATATTTGGAAAGTTTTCTCTACTGTCATAAAGAATTGAAGTCTATAGAGTCAAATTTACACAAAACAAAACCATCACCTTAAGCAAGAGTGCATAATTGCACTATATATAAGAAGAAGAGTAAGCCACTAGAGGGCTCCTCTTCTTGGCATTGCGTAACGGTGCTCCGACCACAATACGCGAATGTTCCCCCGTTTGGTGGGGGGGGGGTAGCTCTCTTCGACAAAGCATACCCCCCCTCCGTTTGGTGGGGGGGTAGCAGAAAAGAGGTCCCCGTTTGGTGGGGGGGTAGCCAACAGCCAATCAGATTGCAGAGACCCCCTCCCCGTTTGGTGGGGGGGGTAGAGCAGAGGATTACGGTAGTTTTTGTTCTATTGGAAAATGGGTCCCCGTTTGGTGGGGGGGGGTAGCAGAGAGAGGTCCCCGTTTGGTGGGGGGGGTATGCAGAAGGGGTCCCCCGTTTGGTGGGGGGTATGCAAAAGTGGTCCCCGTTTGGGGGGGGTTGCCAACAGCCAATCAGATTCAGCCAATCTTAGCCTGACTTGGCGACCCACCACCACACGGGGATCCCTTTTGCATACCCCTCCTCCAAACGGGGACCCCTTTTGCATACCCCCCACCAAACGGGGACCCTTTTTGCATACCCCCCCCCCACCAAACGGGGAGGGGTATGCTTTGTCGAAGAGAGCTACCCCCCCACCAAACGGGGGAACATTCGCGTATTGTGGTCGGAGCACCGTTACGCAATGGCAAGAAGAGAAGCCCTCTAGTGGCTTACTCTTCTTCTATAATATAAAGGAATTAATCATGGACTCTTGCCTTAAGGGGGCGCGACTAAACTTTTACCCCCACTTTCTTGGATCGGCTTCATTTTTTGCATGAATACACACCATGTGCGTGGTCAAAAAATACTTGGTCGTTCGTTCTTAGCTGGCTCTCAGTAGCTCGCCAAGCACCCGAGAACTGGTCGCACCCCCACTTTTCGTGTCACCCACTATAAATACTAAAAAATTTCTCGTTGCCGTTTAGTTCAATGAAAACACGCTTTGGCACAATCAGAGAAGGCATATTGGGTTACATACACAGGCATTAGCTTTGCTGTAACCCTAACGGTTATAGAGCAATGTTATCCTAAACTTGACGAATCTTCGGAAATTTGGCAAATTTTGGCCGCCGAATCAAAAAATTTAATTCTGGAACGACCCTGGAAGCTGAAATTTATTGTGAACATACACCCCATAGGTCTACAAAATTGTGCCAAATATGAAGGAATTCTGCCCCGGCATTATAGTTTTAGTCCACTTGAAACCTGAAAAAAGTGGAAAAAACCGGCAAAAAGCGAATTTTTGAAGATTGTTCAATATGTACAATATGTATATCAATCGATAGCTTTCACGATTCTGAACAACTTTTCTTCTTGGCGCTATCCCGTATTTGCCACCAATTGCAAGTAATTTTTGAAAAACTGAAATTTCATGGTTTGAAAGGACCACTGAATTGAGGGTTTCGACCTTCACTTTGCCGTAGTTTAAAAGTCATGATTACGCTGAGAAAACGTTTGTAAGGGGTGGAAATCATTAATTTACGTTTATTTTGTTGCTTATCAGCTGTGTAAGGTTGTTTTCGTTTTGTGTGGGAGGCTATACAAACTCTACAAGAATGTACTGTTCAGGCAGTTGAGTTGGCATTCAAATGAGTACTCAAAGTTCTAGCCATGCATTGATTTATGACGGAAACAGGTTGAAATTTATGTTCTTTTGGTAGGGTCAGTACGGCTACAAATCAGTACAATTTGAGCCAAATCTGTCAACGTTGTCAAGCTAGGACGCCTTGGGATACTTTTGGAACCAGAGCAAAATTGTCATTTTTTCAGGTTTCAGGTGGAATAAAACTACATTGCCCGGGCAGAATTCCTTCATATTTGGCTCAATTTTGTAGACCTATGGGATGTATGTTCACACCAAATTTCAGCTTCGGGGGTCGCACCAGATTTAAATTTTTTGATTCGGCGGCCAAAATTTGTCAAATTTTCGACGTTTCGTCAAGTTTAGGATAGCATTGCTCTATAACCGTTAGGGTTACAGCAAAGCTAATGCCATGTGTGTGTTACCCAACATGTCTTCTATCATTGTGCCAAAGCGTAGATGTTTTCATTGAACCAAACGGCAAGGAGAAATTTTTTAGTATTTATAGTGGGTGTCAGGTAAAGTGAGGGGTCGGACCTGTTCTCGGGCGCTTGGCGAGCTACTGAGAGCCAGCCAAGAACCAACGACCAAGTATTTTTTGGCCACGCACATTATGTATATTCATGCAAAAAATGAAACCGATCCAAGAAATTTGGGGCACCCCCATTTTAGTCGCCCCCCCCTTAAGGGGGCGCTACTTGGGTCGAAAATTCTACCCTCACCCATCTGGCTCAAATTGAGCCCATTGATACTCCCAAGGGCCCTACACAATCCATTGAAATTTGGGATGATTTCGTCCTGGAATAAAAAAGTTAGAGCCATTCAAATCATCCAATTCCTAAAAAAATGGCCTAAAATCGGAACTTCAGATTTTTCGCTTCTGACGACCATAACTTATTCAAATCAAAACCGTTTGAAACGTTCCATAGCTCATTTTGGAACTAAATACAATATCTAACACTTGACGAAGAGCTTTTTACAAAATTCGGTTTCTAATTTACGTAGCTATCCTTTTTGTGAGACAACCCCTCAAACACAGAAATTGAAAATTCGCGAACATACGTTTTTCGAGAGATAACTTTAAATAGCTGCAAAATGGACGTTTGTGCCAAGAAGAAACGCTGAACAACCCATATTCGCGAAAACTGCCCAGAGTTTCTATCGGCTGCTGCTTGCTGTTGCTATCGACAATTCTTCAGAAAATTGTAGCAGTTTTTTCATAAAATTGTAGCAGTTTTTCAGAAAATTGTACGATTTGTCAGCATAACCCTGTGTAGTCATACAACTTCATAATACACGTACATAATGTCAATTGCTTTTCGCATCGAGTTAATGTCTACAAGATTCTGCGCTGACAGTGTAGAAAAATCTGAACACCTTTGTCCCAGAACTACATTATTTATTTGGAATAAGCTTTAATATTTCAAAATCGTCCCGCTTGCTTGGAAAGCTGAACAATGTAGATCTTACTCGTATATGTCATATGTGGAGTGGAGCATGATTGACCGCGATTATGGGTTGTTCAGCGAAGCTGGTCCATATTAGTGCGCTTTTAACCTAGTCCTCCTGGCATTTACAACATACCTCTCCCATATTAACGTTTTAAAACCTAGTCCTCTGTCCATTTACAACCTAATGTCACCCATATTGCATTTTTCATGCTCCATCGGAGCATTTTTATTCTTGTTCAAAATGTCGGTTTTCCTGGTGTAGCAAACTTTATTTTTTATTTTTATTTATGCAAACTTTTAGTAAAGACAGGATGAATCAAGCTCAATTGTTGCTTTAGTTCATAAGTCTTTAATTTAAATTGGTTGGCTCTCTGCAGAGTGTATTTTGTCGTAAGAGGCCCCAGAAATTGAGTTCCCTCCAAAATCACTTACTCCGCCAGGGTATTTTTAGGGACTTTTTCGGGGGAGGGGGCGGCTTCTCGGTGCGAGACACCAGATGGGTTGTTTGGCTCGGAAACAGATCACCGAAATATGCGTACAGAGTCGCTTTTACGAAATAATATTGAGCTTGGTTAAAGCAATATCAGATAGAAACCTGTCCAAAAGTTACCATTTTCGAGGAAATTTGTTTGTTCACAATTATCACCATGGCTTCAGGTCAGGACAACGTCGGAGCCTTTGATTAAACCTGTTTATCCTCTGTTTAGTCCATTGCTGCAAATTAGAGATTTATTATATAGTTGAGTAATGAGTACCCATTTTTAGAAACTGCAATTTTTTCTTTCTGATCAGAGTAGCTACCTGACGGATTCGTTTTATTTGTAAGTGAAAGTAGCTTTATGAACGCAAAACAGCCTTATTTTGGTCAGCGGAGTTTCTCTTAGTACTACTAGGCTTTTTCTCCTGGCATTTACAACATACCTCTCCCATATTAACGTTTTAAAACCTAGTCCTCTGTCCATTTACAACCTAATGTCACCCATATTGCATTTTTCATGCTCCATCGGAGCATTTTTATTCTTGTCCTATTTCATTTTTAAGGTTCCCAGTAAACCTTAAATAAAAATGTCAGTTTCATAAAAAAAAACTTTAAAAATTCCGCCAATCATTAATCGTCAACCAAAAGTACAGAACAAAGCAGCTTGAAAAGTTCCGATTTCTTCCTTTTTCTCTATTTTGACAGAAATCCAACATTTAGTAACCATGGCTGCAATAGTTTTAGTTGCTGTATATATTGCATATAGCACCCTACTGCATCGCAACCAGACGCAGACTTTACTATCAGTGAAGAAAACTAATACGGCACGATTTGCAATGCTCTTCCGCACTTGTATACAAAATTTCGGAGGATTGCATATTACCTGTAGCTAGTTATAGGCCATGCTGTACTTCAGCAGCACTCTACTGCAGTGCAACCAGATGCAAACTTTACTGTCGCTGAAGAAAACTCATACGGGAAGATTTGCGATGCTGTGCCGTACTTGTATGCAAAATTTCGGACGATTGCAACTTACCTGTAGCTAGTTATAGGCCGTGCTGTACTTAGGCAGCACTCTACTGCAGCGCAACCAGGTGCAAACTATAGTGTCAATGTAGCTACGTGAATTTGCCATGTCCTGAGCTATCTACACAACCAATTTAATATTTTATACCATTTACAGTATGCCTACAGCCAGCGTTCTGTGATTGCTGCATAATAGTGCAGCACGATAGCAGCACCGCACCGCGCTGCGACTATGCTCATCGTGTTCAGCGTCCCCAATAACCCTTACATGCGTCCCACTAGATAGCCCAAACCAGCATACTTAGGCCTATTTTTTACTATTTCCTGTAGACTTTGAAATTTTCCCATGGCTATTTGGCCGGACCAACCTTTGGGCCGGCCGACTTAACTTTACTGTCGCTGAAGAAAACTCATACGGCACGATTTGCGATGCTGTGCCGCACTTGTATGCAAATTTTCGGACGATTGCAATTTACCTGTAGCTAGTTATAGGCCGTGCTGTACTTCAGCAGCACTCTACTGCAGCGCAACCAGATGCAGACTTTACTGTCGGTGAAGGAACTCATACGGCACGATTTGCAATGCTGTGCCGCACTTGTATGCAAAACTTCGGACGATTGCAACTTACCTGTAGCCAGTTATAGGCCGTGCTGTACTTCAGCAGCACTCTACTACAGCGCAACCAGATGCAAACTTTACTGTCGGTGAAGGAAACTCATACGGCACGATTTGCAATGTTCTGCCGCACTTGTATGCAAATTTTCGGACGACTGCAACTTACCTGTAGCTAGTTATAGGCCGTGCTGTACTTCAGCAGCACTCTACTGCAGCGCAACCAGATGCAGACTTTACTGTCGGTGAAGAAAACTCATACGGCACGATTTGAGATGCTGTGCCGCACTTGTATGCAAATTTTCGGACGATTGCAACTTACCTGTAGCTAGTTATAGACCGTGCTGTACTTCAGCAGCACTCTACTACAGCGCAACCAGATGCAAACTTTACTGTCGGTGAAGGAAACTCATACGGCACAATTTGCAATGTTCTGCCGCACTTGTATGCAAAATTTCGGACGACTGCAACTTATCTGCAGCTAGTTATAGGCCGTGCTGTACTTAGGCAGCACTCTACTGCAGCGCAACCAGGTGCAAACTATAGTGTCAATGTAGCTACGTGAATTTGCCATGTCCTGAGCTATCTACACAACCAATTTAATATTTTATACCATTTACAGTATGCCTACAGCCAGCGTTCTGTGATTGCTGCATAATAGTGCAGCACGATAGCAGCACCGCACCGCGCTGCGACTATGCTCATCGTGTTCAGCGTCCCCAATAACCCTTACATGCGTCCCACTAGATAGCCCAAACCAGCATACTTAGGCCTATTTTTACTATTTCCTGTAGACTTTGAAATTTTCCCATGGCTATTTGGCCGGACCAACCTTTGGGCCGGCCGACTGAACGATCCCGGCCAGATATCGAAACTCACCCTCGCTATTCCATGGTACCCAACCCAAAGTTTCTTTTGCAACAATCCGCTTGTCTCTAGCTTGTTCCCTGAGCCCTGCAACTCTGACACAAAATTGGCATTTGTTGGCCAAAATAGCGGTTAAGCGACCTTTGGCCGGCCAGCCAGGTGGCATGCCGGGCCGGGCAGCGAACAACTATCAAAAATGTTCACTTTCGGGTTATATACGTTCAGACAAATCAAACTTCGCCTGCTGAAAATGCCCAGATCGTTCTATCATTATGTCAGAATATTGCACTTTTCCGAGCGTGACTTACACCGGACCTAACTTGTCCGGAAGCGAAAATTTTCAAAATTGGAAATTTTGACCAAAACTTTTTTTGCGACTTGTAGTACTCATCGTACTGATTCCAACGATACCAAATTTGTCTAGTTTCGTTGAGTATGTAGCTGGCACGGTGCTCGAACGGGTCTCTAAGGACCGCGCAGCGCCTGCGCTCCCCTATAATTACAGTTCGAAAACTTTCGAAAAATGTCAATTTTGACTAGGAATTGTCTCGCGAAAACGATTACTGCAGAAGTTAGAAACTAAATTTCGAAAAACTCCTTCGACAAGTTTTAGATATTGCAGTTAGGTACAAAATTAGCAGTAGAACGTTTTAAACGGGTTTGATTTGGATAAGTTCTCGTTGTCAGAAGCGAAAAATCTAAGGTTCCGATTTTAGACCATTTTCAATAGGAAATTTTGAATTGCTCTAACTTTTTTATTCCTGGACCCTGTTGTATAAAAACTAACAGTGTAATAATAGAACTTCTTCAAAACTCAAGCCCCGGAACAAAACTACGACAAAAACTCAAGTATATATAAACTCTCTTTTTTAAGTCTATTTTATGATTTCCCCCTTTTTGAATACGCTACAATACGATACGCTACGATATATCATTTCACATTTAGCCAAGTGCATTTAGACTGCCTTGGCAATAATGTCAGCTGATTTTGTTGCTCTCTGATTGGCTGTTTCGTGGGGATCCCCATAGAAAATTGCTCGGCGAGCAATTCGTCCCCATGGCGATTTTCATGGGGATCCCACGAAAATCCCCATAGAAAACCCCATGGGGACAGATGTGATACCCACGGGGATCCCCATGGGAAAATCCCCTGGGGAATCCCCAGGAAAATCCCCATCGTGTGAAATCGGCTTTAAGGTGGTAGTACCACTACCGGAGTGGACATTGAACAGATACTGTCTACTATAAACTTAATCAATCGCCTTGAAATTTGGCACATTTGTTCTTTATCATGTTTTGTATCAAATGAGTATGGCACTACGTTGCAGGGGCTAGCTTGCTGTCTGCACAAAAGGAAATGTATTAAAAGTTTTGAATTTAAAAATCTCCTTCATTCCTTTGTGAATTTGCTTGAAATTTTCCATGCAAGCTTTATTAATCTATACGCTCATGCCGTTCTTTTAGTTTTTCGTAAAATTGTATTTTCGATTTTTTAGCTTATTTTGAAATATTATTGTAAATTCTATATCCTGCCCACTTCGGCGTTTTTTCAAAAACAATGAAAACGGCCTGAGCGTATGCAGATCTAATACATATCTGGAAAATTTGGTCAAGTTTGGTTGAAGCAGTGACGAAAAAATCAAAAACAAAGAATTCACAACTTTTCATTGTTTGCTTTGGTGTTACGAATTCGCTATGATTTCAATCTGGTGCATAGTGTTTTTTGTTAAATAATACCAAGAGTACATAATAACTAAGAGTGTGACAAGCGTCAAGCTCTTAGTTACTAGGCTTGGGGCATGATCTGAACGATAACGGCTGACCCCCCCCACAAAATCGGCTTGAAATTTTGCACGTTTGTTCCTTATCATGTTTTGCATCCGATGGGCTGATTGACTACACGGCTGGGACTGGCTTGTTGTCTACACAATAGGAAATGTGTTAAAAGCTTTGAATTTAGATATGTCCTTCAAACCCCTATGAGTTCGTTTGAAATTTTGCATACAAGCTTATTAATTTATAGGATTAGGCCGTTTTTTTCGTATAAAAGTGCAGTTTGATTTTTTAGCTTTAAATATGTATTTCATATAAATAAATCTTCCTTACGACTACTTTTTCAAAAATAAAGAAAACGACCTGAGCGGATTTACACATTAAATATTTCTGCAAAATTTGGTCACGTTTGGTTGAAGCAGTGACGAGAAAATAAAAAAACTAGCAACTTTTTGTTGTTTGCTTTCGTTTTAGGAATTCTCTTTGCTTTGAATCAGCTGCATTGTGGTTTTTGCTTAACATTTTGTGTGCTAACTTCATTGTACGTAGCTACAAAGCAAGCTATAGAATGTTTCGAGCGGTTTTGATTTGAGTAAGTTATCGTTGACAGAAGCGAAAAATCTAAATTTCCGATTTTAGCAATTTTCAATAGGAATTGGAATTTTGAATGGCTTTTTTATTTTATACTGGTCATCTCAAATTTCAATGGATAGTGTAGGGTACTTAGGGAGTGTCAATTGGCACAATTTGAGCGAAAGAAATCCGTGAAGGTCGAATTTTTGACTCAAGTATATAGTTTATATTAAACGGTTGAAACTGCAATACCTGCAAGCGGTTATTGATTCAATCCCTTCTGGTCGTGCTGTTGTTCGGGCGGGCGATCTCAACGCTGAAACCGGGACAAACAATACTTTGTTTCCCGGCACTGTTGGCTCCATCGGTTTTGGGTCAGTAAATGATAATTCTGTTCGGATGCTGTCCTTTGGCTCAGCCCATGGTTTCGTTGTGGCAGAGATTTCTGGTTTAGGAAAAAGATTCGACTCATATTTACATTTATTCCAACGACGGTAAAACAAAGAAACAGCTTGACCATGTCCTCGTGTGTAGCCGTTTCCGCTCCATGGTCGAAGACGTCCAGGTAAATCATCGAGCTGACGTATTGTGTGATCATATACTGGTTAATGTCAAATTACGACTGCATCAGAATATTAGACGCAGCGCACCCCGGGCTCCAGCTCCTGAACTATCTAGCTTACTGACTACCTGCTGTCGTAATCATTTCCACCTGGAGCTAAATGCCCTGAATCTGCTGGAAAATGACAATATGGAGCAGGTGTGGTCAAGCTTCAAAACGACGATAACATCCGCTCTGAATTAGAGCTGTCCTAAAGTCCTAAAACAAACGCGACCATGGATTTCTGCGCGCACCATGGAAATTCGAGATAGGTGAAAAAGAACATCTGACAAGCGCACTCAAAACTTCCTGCACAGAGTAGTCTTCCAATGGACTGCAACACTTGGTGATATGAACGCGCAGCCGAGCTCCAAAGCAGCCTACTAACCGCGGAGACAGCTGTTCACTTTTCCGCATCGTCTACGGAATGGATGGCCATATCCGATCTAGACTGCCATCTACTATATGCACATGGCGCAAACATCACCGACCGCTGCCAACGCTCACAGCGATGGGCCGAATATTTCAGGGAGCTCCTCAATCGCCCAATCCCTGCATCTCCTGCTGGTGTTGACGAGGAGAATGAAATAATGGAAAATGCGCTTGTCGATCAATCCATCCCTTCACTCGAGGAGGTAAAAAACGCCGTGGCTTCTCTCAAAATCCGGAAAGCACCTGGTACATGCAACATACCGGCGGAATTTTAGGGGGAGAGGGGTATGAGCTCGGTTTGGGGGAGCAGTTTGAAGACGTACGTCAAGCCAGCTGACCAGGTTTAACTACAAATTATAATTTTGGTGTCGTTGGATGGGCCTCAATAGTGACCTTTCTTTTAATTTGTAGTTGTAAGGTTAACGAGAAATCAGCGTTTGAAATTTCATATCTTTAACATATAGAATGTGCGTTTCTCTAGCACATGTGACGCAGTCACGTGACCAAATCTGAGTCACACACATGTGCTAGAGAAACGCACATTCTATATGTTTAAAGATATGAAATTTCAAACGCTGATTTCTCATTAACCTTACAACTACAAATTAGAAGGAAGGTCACTACATATACTACAAATTGAGGGCTATCTAACGATACCAAAATTACAATTTGTAGTTAAACCTGGGGCCAGTTTCATAAAAATTGTCGAGTTCGCGAGTCCTCGAGTAGCCATTTACTCGCAGTACATAATTTCTTTGGTATTAAAAACTAAACAACCGTCACTGTAGTTTAATTTCCGGTCGGTGTAATTTGCAGGACAATGTACAATAGTTCGACGGTCGAAATATGACGCTTTTAATATATTTTTAAAATTTGTCGAGTAAAATTTTTACATTGACAAATTCTCGAGTAAAATTTAACTAGAGAACTCAACTCGAAACTAGCAGATATTTTTCAATAGTACTCTCGTTTCAGTATTACAAGTCATCGACATTTCCAGCGTAGATCAGCTACTCGACTCGACAACTCGACAAAGTTTTATGAAACTGCCCCCTGGTCAGCTGACTTGACTTACCTAGTTTGAGGTCGGGTAGGGGAGGGGGAGAGGGGTTTGGCCATAAGTTTCATCGGAACTTTTGGTTGGAGGGGGGTAAACTTCGAAAATTTGGCGGTCGACTCCCGAAATGTGATGGGGACCCCTCCAACCCTCCCCCCAGTAGCGGCGCCAGGATTTTTTGAAGGGGGGGGGCCCGACCCAAAACTCCGGCGACCTTTTTTTGGGAAATCCAAAATTTTTGCTGAATATTAGCAAATTTGTCCTGCATTTTCCAAAAAATTTTTTCAAATTTTAGCAAAAATTTTTCGATTGTTAGCAAAAATTTTTCGATTTTTAGCAAAAATTTGCCGATTCTAAAAAAATTTCCTGAAAACACTCAAATTATTCGTATAAGCAGCTGAAAAAGTTTTAAACCCAGGACAGGCAATTTTAAACCCAGTTTAGTCCCGGCACCCCAAACGGGAGGGGGCCAAATAGCAAAGGGGGCCCGGGCCCCCCTGGCACCGCCACTGCCCCCCCCCCAAATTCCGACCTCATGAAATTAAAAAAATGGCATAAAAACGCAAAACTCTGTATCTTAACGCTTTTTTCGTCAAAACAAGACTTGTTTTTATCGTTTTAAGCGTTTTCACACGGATTTAAAGCGATTCTAAGCCAAAATTTGTGGAAAATTTTTCAAAAAATGACCATTTTTGGCAACATGGGGAGAGGGAAAGTAAAAAAATCTGAGAGGGGTAAACTTGGTCGAAAATTTTGGGCGCGGGGGGAGGGTTGGGGGGGTCCTGGGAGAGTCTCCAGAGGGGCCCCCCAGAAAAAGTTGGTGGGGGGAGCCTCCCTCCCCCACCCCAAATCTCCGTTACACCTAACTCCTTAAGTCAAGTAAAGTCCCCCTCGAAAGTTTTTCTTACCGCTCCCCCGAAATAGACTTTTTTCGACCACCACCCCTTTTTCGCCAGACCCCCTCCCTACTTTTTTCAAATCTACACACCCACGTTTTTCGCCAGCCACATCTATGCTGTGTCCCGTAGTCATAGGTGTAATTGGGGGGGGGTAACCCACACGAAGCCCAATTTCAGAAAACAATTGGAAAAACGTTTCTAATTTTTTCCATAACTTTTCTGATTGTTTACCAAAATTGTTTCTAATAGTTTTCTATATTTTTCTAATTGTTTTCTTGTGGTTTTCTAATTAATTTCTGTTAATTTTTTCTAACCAGGCACCACTTTCTAATTGTTTTCTGAATTATTTCTAATTGATTACACAATATTTTCTTATTTATTTCGAATTAATTTCCTAATAAAAGTTAACATTTTCTTATTGTTTTCTAAATAATATCCATTGTTTTCAAAAATGTTTCTAATGATTTCTGATTGTTTTCAGAAACGCCTCTTCCGTAGCTTGCAATTTTTTCTAATTGTTTTCCAGATTATTTCTAATGTTGATTCGGCCATATCTCACTGCTGATTATCACCACTAATGCCACTAACAATTTATGGTTTGGGATTAGGCCAAAGAAAATCTAACATGGATCTAACACTAATCTAACAAAAACATTTCTCTTTAAAATTTTTCAGACAAAATGCTATAACTGCACAAAGCCTAAAAATAGTGGTTGCTCTTTATTTTAAGCAAGATGTTAAAGAAAATTTGCAAGATTTTTTAGTGAAACGTCAGAAATTCCTAGGTCTGGTCTGGCTGGGTCTGGCAAATTTGGGTGGGTGGGGTTTGGGATTTGTCGATTAGGTGGTGGGGCCATATGTATTTACTTAATATATGTTACATATGTATAGCAAGGTTAACAAAAAAAACTCAAAATTTGGTTTTTTGGCTGGAACTTTCGCAAAACTAAACCAAATCGATTACTTTGAGGACCCATGGATAGGTCTTGGGCTAAGCTTTAAACCACCCCAGTTTCGCTGCTCTACACCCTACCAGTAAGTTGCAGTAGGCGAAAGTTTCTGATTTTTTTGTTAACGGTTTCACAAAAAAATCACTCGTTAACATAAAAAATCAGTGGGGGATCGGATCCCAGAGAGCAGCTAGCAATGTTTCCTCATCAGTTTTGGATAGAGCGCATTAAATAACGTGTCAATCGGGAAAAAAAGCCACGTCAAAATTTCGGGAAAAAAGCCACGACTGCTGTGGCCTAACGGGTGAAGCTATTGCAGTAATATTTGGCGTGTAGAATGGCGACCTCATCCTCAACATAAGCCCACACGCCGATTTTTAGCTTTCTATCTCTCCTCTATAGTCAACGTCGGGGTCGACATTTTTTGGAAAATTTTGTTCCTGAAAAGGCGGGAAAACGGTAATGTTTCAAAAATTCATAACTTTAGCGTCAATAGCGCTATCTGAATAATTTCTATTGCAATCAAGAGAGAACATGTCTGGCTTTATCCTCATACAATTGCAAACAGTTCAGAATGTCACGTTGTGTCTGGGCAGGTGTGGCTTTTTTCCCGATGATTTTGACCCATCGGGAAAAAAAGCCAGTCGCTTGCGAGACCCATAGTGAGCAGTTTTTCTGGATTTCTGGCATGATAACTGTTATGAAAATAATCAGCAATTCAAGTTTTACAAAGCAATACCGTTTTTAGGTGGACAGTCCCTGAAATGAGCAACTTTTGGACTACTATGTCACGTCAGTCGTTTTGACCGCTACACTCCACATTTCATCCTGGAACTGGCACATTTGGCCAAAAAGAGCATTACGAATTCATTGGAAAACACTATTTTGTGGTTAGCCCTCGTTTTAGCAAGTTTTTAAAAAATTTGTATGTTTACGTTATATTTTATGAAACCTAGCCAGTTTATGCTGCAAACTAAAAAGTTCTATTAAATGCTTTACGAAGGCAAATTGCCTCGGTAAACAACAAATCTAGGGTAAATAAGCGACGCTGAACACGTTGGAACACTCAAAATTGGTCTACGCCTTCAGGATATGCTTCGACCAAAGTGGCTTTTTTCCCGATGACTGGCTTTTTTCCCGATTTTGGCTTTTTTCCCAGGAAATAAATCACAAAGTACTCTCTATTGCTACAGTGCAGAGAAGTCATTAATACATGAAAATAATCCGTAGGGGTTGCCATTCTTCAAACTACAAGAATTTTCCCATAATTCCAAAAAATGAGTTCTACACGTCCAGAAGTTTGAAAAAATGGCGTTTTTCCCCGATTGACTATATGTAGAACCCAAAACCACCAACCTAGTGTTCCAACTCGGCCAACTGACCCCGCCGAAGTGTAAGTGGTCACTGATGGCCCCCGGCAGGGTCTAGTATGAAGTCTGGTGGCTATAAACTGCCGATTTAAAGGCTAAAATGTTGTTTTTTCGTGTTTGTGAGTGATTATAACTTATTTCCAGTCGTTTTGGCAGAAAAACTTAGGACTTCGTATGTTGGTGGTATACGTATGACCCACGGCCACGTGACCCCTGCCAGACCCTTCCGGACCCTCCAGGCACCAACTGGGAAGTCAAAAGTGCCTACAAACGTGTCCTAGGGGGTTTTCTAGTGCGCAGAATTCAAATCTGGCATTGGTTTTTGGGTAACTGTAGTCTAATACTGACTTCTGGAATCACGTTTACCGTCGGACGGTTCAGGACAGGCTGGTTATTAGGTTGGACTCCCAGAAGTGTCAGACAACCTCAAAAACAACTGCTATAAGGGTTTTCGAGGTCGCTGAGCTCGAATTTGGCGTTAGTTGCTCTAGCTGCTGTTCTGAGGTCAGTAACAAAATATGAAAGTGATTTTTTATTTGTTAAAATTTTAACAAAAAAATCACCCACCCCAGGACGGCTCAGAGGTCCTACCGGGGACTTCTATATATGTATCGATAGCGCACAGTCAGGACATGTCATATGTACAGTATGGGTTGTCTAGGGTTTCCCCTTAGTAAATAGCAGCCGAAATTTGAACTTCGGTCATGAACGTTTTTGAGGCCACTTTTGGGTACCTTCACTTAAAGGTCTGCCATGAACGCATGGAGAGGGCCTAGGAGCTCAAACTCACAGGCTGTAATGTGGAGATGTTTGGCTATCACCACGCAAAAAATTGGGTCTCTGCGACTTTCCTGTGAGTCAGGGTGGGGTGATTTTTTTGTTAAAATTTCGGGTGATTTTTTTGTTAACCTTGCTATATAGCGAAGAGGGAAAAACTATATACCCTGGAGGGTGTGCTATTGTAGCTCACGCTGCATTTTGGAATTTTTGGTCCCAACTCCCAACATGTGGGTTAGAGAGGGTCAACTTTGGGGGGTCAACCCTGAACTACTGAAAAGACCTACATAGCCCAAAACGGATTACAGTTTCACAGAGGATATGTCTCGAACTTAACGATGGTGTATGCAATTTGGCTCTGGTATATACCTGTGGTGCGACCTGAGGACACCTAGACTCGGCGGTAAAAAACACATGTGCGGGAAAAAACCCATGTGCGGGAAAAACCAATGTGCGGGAAAAACCAGATTTAAAAATGAAATATTTTTCTAACCATTAGCAGCAAAGGATAAATTCATGCATTTCTTAGCTCAATAGAGCCTCCTGATCAATTTGGCATAGATTAGGTTCAACCTTCTATGTGTGGTCCAGTGGCTAAAATTTGACATGGCGCCATTTCAAGCCAAATTTTTGCTTAAACGCTTAAACTGCAGAAATTACGCAAATTTCAATAATTTCCAACATTATCCTATGTTTACGTGTTATATAAACATACAAAATTTTCAAGTCAATTTGACATGAACTCTTGTAAAAATATTGATATTTTTAGATGCAGATGTACTAAAATGACCCGCTCTTTCGAATGGTATATATAGTCAAAACTGTTCCGGCATGCTTCCAGCAAAAATTTCGGAAGGGTTTTTTCCCGCCCATGGGTTTTTCCAATCGGTTTGGTCGAAAATTTCTCACCAACCGTAACTACTGTTAGAGATGTTTTATGGCTTTTGGAAGCTCTTCGCAAGGCCTCATACGTGTATATATATATATATATATATATATATATATATATTTATCAGTAGATTTTCGAAGTGTCACTTAATAAAAAGTTGTAGCCAAAATTCGAAATTTTGGGCTTTTATTTCCCGCCTCGCTATATATGTATAGTCAGGGGGGGGCGGGGGAACATGACGGAAAAAAGAAGGGTAAAAAACATGGTCGCCTACTCCCCAACCATAGCAGTTGCAGCTGCCTAGTATAGCCCATTAGAAAGAGCAAGTCTAGAAGTGTATATACCCTACAGTACCAGATTGGCTTCTAAGTTTGATTCTGTAAGTACAGTATATACTTGACCAAAGTTGACCTCCCAAAATTGGCCAAAATGCTAAGGATTTTCGAAAGTTTGCAAGTATATATCTAACCAACCATCCAACTTTGGCTACTATAATTCGAAAAAACAAACAAAATATTTACAATATATGTCCTTAATGTCTATATATACCTGCCAAGCCACCTTTGGTGACGACAGTTTCGTAAGTCATCGTCAAAGTATCAGATTATCAGTCAAAGTATAAATTTGCATGCGGGCATAATTCGACTTGCTCTATCACATGGCAATAGTGATTTTCCCCTACGTGCACCCAGTAAAAAATTTGACCATGTTTTTCCCCCACATAGGGTCCACTAGAGCGGGGAAAAACATGGTGACCAAATTTTCAAATTTTTGCGTATGCTTCAGGAAGGCGTAACTAATGCTTCTATAGGAAAGAGAATGCTTTAAAACCGCTAAAAAACTCAAAATATGCAACTTTGAGAATTTTGAAGCTTCTAGCTCGAAAATTTGATTTGCATGGACAAATCCTGTTACTGCCAAGGTAAAGGTAAAGGACCCCCGGAGTAACTCCTATCCTCATGCGAGAATATACAGGGCGTCGGTGCTCATCCCCGATTACAAGCCACTTGAGCCAGGAGTGCTACCTCTGACGATAGCTACAACTATGGAGGAGGGGCCAGCTCCTCAGGGCAGATGCCTACACAGTCTCCTGTTACCTTCCCACATAAGTGGTACCCATTTACCGACCAATTAAGGATGGATAGCTGTTACTGCCAAAGCCATAGGTGTACCTTGAGAAAACGTTGGGGGAGGGGGTAACCGAAATTAGGGTGGGTGGGGTCTACCGTTTTGAGGTGGGGTGGGGTCCGCAAAAATCGAATTTGGGGGAGGGGGTAAAAAAAGTTTTTTGGTCAAAAATTTAGAAAAAATTCGCAAATTTGCTAAAAAAGCGTTATTTCCAACTAAAAATCAAACATATTTCTTCATTTTTGCTCATTTATTCGAAAAAACTTGGATTTTTTGCAAAAATTTGGAATTTTTCCAAAAAATTTTGAATTTTTACTAATTTTGAGGCAAAATTTTCAAAATTTTGAGGGTGGGGTCTGGCAAATTTGGGTGGGTGGGGTCTGGGATTTGGCCATTTGGGGGTGGGGTCTGCCTCCTAAATTTCGAGGGTGGGGTCGGCACTTTTCCATTTGGGGGGAGGGGTTCCCCCCAACCCCCCCCCCCAGGTACACCTATGGCCAGGGGCGTATCCAGGGGGGTGGTCCAGGGGGTCCGGACCCACCCCTTTTTGAGCCCTGACCCTCCCCCCCATCTTCGGCGGCAGGTGATCATTTTTCACTAAACTATTGAAAAACAATCAAAAATAGAAATTTCGCGCCTGCGGCGCGATTAGTGTGTTCATTTACATTAATCTGTACTTAAGGGGAGGGGTCGCTTTGGTTCAAAATCGATAGTCACGGATTTCGCTCATTTTCACACACAATGACAATATAGGTACATATGTCCTCAAAAACAGGACAAAACATTAGAGTTCGAAACCACACAGTGACAGAGATATTTAGCTATTTGGAAAACTTGAAAATCACTGATTTGCCCTCCAAGGTCATGTTGAGACAGAGCAGTAGCGAAATTTGGGTCAACTAATATGGCAAATTAATTCTGTGGATTGACTAATATTTTAATGCTAAAACTACTCCGGAATATCCATCCAGTCGTTCACAGTATATATATTCTTAAATTGTGAACTGAGCCTTTTTCAGCTAACTGTGCCCTCAAACTTTAACTTGCTCTAACTTTCAGATACTGAATACTATTTCGGACACATAGTTCCATTAGAAAAGTTGTTCAGCTCATCAGTAGCTATCGAATGATATATACCCAAATTGTCTATATTGTGGAAATTTCAAAAATTGACTTTTGTGACCTATATATATCAATAAGAGCTCAAAGGAGCCGATACGCCAGAAAAGTTCTACCCGGAAGCATTTGCCTTTACCATAATGTCAAGCAGGCATTTAGTGTTTTATGTGCCAATTTTGGTGACTTTCTAGTTTTTTAACGAGTAAGAAATTAATAAGAAAACGTGAAAATAGTACAAAATGATGATTTTTGGCAAAATTAGCCAATTTTGTGGCAAGTTTTTGGAGAGCATTACAAATGCTAGAAATTTGAAACTACTGTCATAAGAATTTTTTGTATGCGTAGAGTGCAACTATCTTTTGATTGCGATTTTTGTAACTTTAGCCAATCGCGCATGAGAGGCGAAAATGTTTCGCTGGTCCTGTTTTTCGAAGTACAAAAAGCACCAATTTTACAAATTAACACAAAAATGCCAATTTAAAGTTGAGAAAAACGATTGACTTGCACGACTATACAGCTGTGACATACAGTATCATTGCGCACATCGTGATCGCATATACGGATCGCCTTGTTATGCCCGACTGACCTGATTGTGGGACTCATCAGGGGCTTACAATCAGGTTATTTTGCTTTGATACTGACCACCCATTTTCAATAAAGAA
>JASAND010014724.1:0-14141 GCA_030248195.1 Trissonchulus latispiculum
TTCGGAGTACAGGGCGGGAGGGTGCTAAAGGGAAAGACCCAAAAAATTTAGCCGTTAATGAGACAATGCCTTGTAGTGTTGTTGCCCGAACGGTTTTTGACTCGCCCGGCCGGCCAGGTGATGCAAACCACTACAGAGTCAGAGTGGTACCGGTTTGACACCGGCCGTCCAACAACTCTAATGCCTTACACTTTCTATTTTTGTAAGATTGAAGCTGAATATGCCATAAATGACACATTTCGGACTGGTAAGAGCAAGCCCGTCAAAATTTAGCCTTTTTAGACAAAATCAATTTTTGTAGAATTTTGGGATTTCCTGGAAAATGGGTCTTCATAACGGGTAACCGGGTGGGGCATAACTGACCTGGTTCCGTCACTGGTTCCGCCACACACGAGCTCAGTCGACCTTTGGATTGAATATGCTGGAATTTATAATTTCTGCATTTGTAGACCTTAATTTGTTTAGCTTTGCTGATGCCCTGTTTTTTTCTTTTGAACTCATTAAGGCCCTTTTTCTTTAAAGATTAAGCGGATTAGACTAAAATTAATCCGCATTAAAGAAATAGCACCTCGGATTAAACTTAAATTAAATGAATAAAATAAATTAAATTAAATCCAGACAGTTGAACAAGTTAAACGGATTAAATTTACTTCTGTTTCTTTAATGCACCTAGGATATATTTTTTAATCTAATCCTGTTTCTTTATTCACACTTCGGATTAAAAAATAAAAGAATTAATTTTTAAAACGACCTGTTTAACCGCTGTTTCTTTAAAGATTAATTTTAATCGTTTAATCCGCCGCCGGAATTTTGAACTAATTTTTAATCTCGCTGTCAATGGCGGATTAAATGGATTCAAATCAACTCGTTTAATCCGCGGATTAAAATAGTCGAATTAAACTAGTTAATTTTAATCCGTTTTATCCGTTTAATTCAGCATTAAAGAAATAGCAATTGTAATTTTAATCCGCCTGATTTTTAATCCGTTTAATCCCACCATTTTAATCTTTAAAGAAATAGACCCTAAATTCGCTAAAACTATGTTCAGTTTGGACTTAAAAGTTAGAACTCAAACACCCTTTGAGGCTCCAGCATGCGCGCTTCGGTTATTGTCGTAAGAGCACAATTGGAACAAGTTCTCTTGAATGCAGGGCTGGATCAGGCCTGAGCAGATATTATCCGCTGCACTCACTGGCCTAGCATCGTATGTAGATCAGGCTTTTCCCTTACAGCCTGTTTTTCCACTTTTCGATTCATTAGCGAAAAGCCATTGGAAATAATATCGTATAGCTATTGGGTACAGAAAAGTTATTAGTATAGGCTATTGCAACAGCCTGGGTATAGCGGCAAGGGTTGTATTTTAAAATTCGCAGCACCGCACCGAGGTATACACTAAGATTGTCAAATTTTGACGTCATTCTGAAATATTGTATCTTTATGATCCGGTAGCGAAATGTAAAACTGAAACGCAATCTAAAGTTAATGTTTGATGCTAAAGTTTAACAGCATATGAAGCCACCTAAGTGTCACAACTAAAGTTCCACCACTGTTCAGGACAAACATGCGATTTGTAGTTGTTTTATATCACGAATGTCATAATATAACTTTTATGTTTGTTGTTACAAAAATAATATTTGTTTTTGTTTGTTTTAGGGGGCCGTCCCCACCGACGGTCCAGCCCCCCAGCCAACCAGCCATCCCCCTCCTCCGCCAACCAGCCATCCCCCTCCTCCGCCAACCAGCCAGCCGCCCCCCGCCAGCCACCCAGTTCAAACCAGCCGGCCAAAAAATCCAGGAAGAAGAAACAGAAGAAGCAGAAGAAAGCCACTTCTTCCTCCTCCTCCTCCTCCTCATCATCATCATCATCTTCCTCCTCCATCCCTTCCTGCTCCAGCCCCTCCTTCTCCGACCCAACGGAGTACTCAGGGAGCCCTCCTCCAGCCCCCTCCCTGAATCCGTCCCAGCAGCCAGCCGCCTCCTTCAGCTCACAGCCAGGCCCCTCCACCACCCACCAGCCAGCCACTCCCAGTCCCCAGCCGGGGTCCTCCCACCAGCCAGCCCACACCTCCTCCTCCTCCGGTGGCCCTTCCTTCTCCAGTCCCTCCTTCTCCAATCCCACGGAGGCCTCTGGTTCAGTCAGCCCACCAGCCAGGGCCCTGAACCAGACCTTCGAGGTTGGTGGCAATGCGACCTTCGTGGTCACGCCACCAACCTTCTCCCCCTCCAGGGTCACCGGGAAGCCCCCCATCCCTCCACGTCGGCGGCCTCGCCAGCCACAGCCGCCGCACCAGCCTTCCCCCCAGCCATCCCCCCGCCCACAGCCAGCCGCCCCGCCTCCAGTGGAGCCCATGGAAGTCGACGACGGTAAGAATGCGTCACTTTATGTTATTAATTATAACATTGGATTAACTTAACAAAAATGTTGTTTGACAGCTGTAGACTCACAGGTTGTAGCAGATTCAAGGTAGCCTCGGAACAATTATTTGATGCTTGCGTAACTGTCTTCATGATGTGTTTCAGCTTTTGTACTACGTTTGTTGTTTTTTAGCCGGCCAGTCGTCTGATCCCCAGCCCGGTTGCAGCCACTGGTCCTCTCCCTCGCCGGAACGGAGGGAGCCCGGGACCTCAGCCACCCCGGGCCCCTCCGGACAACGGCCTCCCAGCCCCACCGCCACGCCAGCCCAGCCAAGCCAGGGGAGCGCCGACACCAGCCAGTGGTCGCTCCCCTCCGCCTCCACCGGGACTTGGCCCTCCACCTCCTCCTCCTGGGCCTCAGCCAGCCCGGGCCCATCCGGACTCCGCCCATCCACCTCCACAGCCTCTTCCTCCCAGCCAGGAGCGGATTCCAGCCACCGCTCTTTCCCCTCCACCTCCACCTCGTCCGAAGGGAGGCGGTCCGTGGTCTCAGCCAGCCCGGGCCCCTCCCGAAAACGACTCTCCAGCCCGGAGGCTGATGAAGTGCCTGCCAGAGTAAGAAACTAATTGCTACTTAAAATATGCCAAATGTTTGTAAACAATGTACTAACAAGTTCAGTTTGACATGTAGTGGTCTTGAATTCCACCCCAATTTGATCTACGGCTTTGACTGTAGCTTTCCAGAGATGAAACTGGATAATCGGTTAGAAAATAGTGACCCAGCGGTCTAGTAGCAGGAACTGGACTATGGACATGGCTTCGGCCCGGACAGATTCAAGTCGGCTGAGTGGTTAAGGCGTTCGACTGAGGATGTGACTGTCTGAGGTTTGAATCCTCGCTGCCACTAGGCCTTCACAAATCCCTTTAAGAAAGGGAGTAAACATATGCTGGTTAGCCGTGGGCTCGAAGCAAAACAGCTATCTATCCATGACTGGTCGGTAAATGAGTACCACTGCGGTAGGAGGGTAACAGGAGTCTGTGTTGACGTAATGCCTGATGAAGGCCCTACCCTCCCTGAAATGGTTCTGTATTAATACGCTTAATTAATATTAAAAATGCCAAAACGGCAAATCTGTATTGTTCTGTTCATCTCTATTCTGATGGATGTTGTCTTTTTGCTATTTCAGAGGCCCTGCGTCCGTCCAGCCCCGGACCAGCAGCAGCCACAACAGCCACAGCCACAGCCACAGCCACAGCAACAGCAACAGCTGCTGCAGCAACAGCAACAGCAACAGCTGCTGCAGCAACAGCAACAGCAACAGCTGCTGCAGCAACAGCAACAGCTTCAGCAGCAACAGCAACAGCAACAGCAGCAGCAACACCAGCAACAGCAACAGTTGCAGCAGCAGCAACAGCAGCAGCAACAGCAGCAACAGCAGCAACAACAACAACAACAACAACAACAACAGCAGCAACAACAACAGCAGCAGCAACAGCAGCAGGAGCCTCAGCCACAACAACAGCCGCTCCCGAATCGCCGTCCAGCCCGGCGCCCGATGAGGGACGCGGAAGCGGCCGCCGCACGGGAGGGCGTCGTCGACCGCCGCGGACGTAAGTTCTTTCAAGTTTGACTTTCTCTGGTACCTAACTGTTTTCCTTACAGAGGCCATAGGTGGCCATGAGATGGCATGCAAGGAGCATGCCATTATTACGCACATTAGAGCGTTGACAAGAGAGATACAGCAAAGCGTTGTTGAACCTCGCAACACAACAACAACGAAACAACACAAAGGTTGTAGAAGGCTGGGGACGGCAACAGCTATGTTACACATTTTTGAAACAATGAAAAATTTAAACCTATTTTCAGAGAACTTTTCCAAGAAAAACAGGCAAAATTCTCAAGTTCGCGCTCCGCTTAAAAGTCAGGTCTTGTCTCGTTTTCCCTTACTCCACAAGGCTCAAATTCTTAAAAATGACGAAATGAGCTGAATTGTTGAAAATGCTGAAAAACATGTTTTCGACAACGCCGGGTTCAAATGTTGCAAGATTTTCCGATTTCGCGAAATTCTAATTTTTCGATAAGAAGGACCAAAGGAAACCGAGAAAGTTCTTGTATTCGATTTGCTGATAGGTTGCATAGAAGGGTTTTCTTGGTCGCAGAACCCGAATCTGAAATCTGCTTTTCGTTTCAGCTTGTCGAAGGGTCACCATGAGCTTACATCTTGAGCCTACAGTTTTAGCTTAGGCTGAGAAATCGAACTTAGGCTGAGCTAACGAAAAGCTAAATCTTATCTTGATTACCCCCACCATTCAAAATCCTTAAAACTTGACCAAATTAGCTAAAATCTGGTATGGGTATGTTTTATACTACGCTGAGTTCAAATATCGCAAATTTTTTCAATTTCGCGAAATTCGATTTTTTCAATTTCTAAGGGAGTCCAAGGGAAACCAAAAAATTTTTTGTCGTCGATTTTGCTGAAAAGATGAATATTGAGGTTTTCGGCGTCGTAGAACACGAATCTGAAGTCCGTTTTTCGATTTAGCGTTTCGTTAGCTCAGTATAAGCTTACATCGAAAGCTTAAATTGTTAGCTCATGCTGGGTTAACGAAAAGCTGAATCGAAAAACGGACTTCAGATTCGTGTTATACGACCGGAAAACCCCTATATACATCTTTTCAGCAAAATCGAAGACAAAACTTTTAAGGTTTCTCTTGTCTTCCCCTTGCGAATCGAAACATCTATATAATTGCGCGAAATCGAAATTTGCGATATTTGAAATCAGCATATCGAAAACATACCCATACCAAATTTAGTTCATTCGATCAAGTTTTAAGGATTTTGAGTCGTGGGGGGTAATCGAGATAACACTCAAATGGACTTTTGGTTAGTGTTCTGCAACCCAGAAAATACCTACGTACATGCCAACTTTTATCAGATTCGAAGACAATGCGTTTTTGGTTTCCATTGGTCCCCTGGCGAATTAGAAAATCGAATTTCCCGAAATCGAAAAAAATTAGCGATATCTGTGAACTCAGCACAAATATGTGTACATGAAATTTTAGCTCATTTAGTCACGCCTTAAGAATTTGAGGAATGGGAGGCTTAATCGAGACAAGACCCAAAATTTTTTTGCTAGCAAGGCGCCCTTTTCCACTTGTCCACTAGCCTGGGCTCACAGCTAAACTTGAAGTAGCATTCGATCTGTAGTACTTTTGGGTGGGACCAAAACTTTATCCCCTCAACCAACGAAGGTTGGTCAACTTCAAAGGCTCAGTGCAAGCCATCAACAGAACTTTAGAACATGATTTATACATCGCTGGAATGCTCTAGATGTGCTCTATTTAACGGTGGAAGGCACTTTGCTGTAGCTTGCCGCTGTGAAAAGTTAAGCTAAAAAGACTATCAAAAATTGTAAAAAGCGGTAACTTTGATAGTCTTTTAAGCTTAACTTTTATGGCAGCAAGCTGCAGCAAACTGCTTTACACCATTAAATAGAGCATATCTCGAGCATTCCAACAATTAGAAATCATTCTCTAAAGTTCTGCTGATCTCTTGCAATAATTCTTTTAAGCTGACGAACTTTTGCTGGGGGGATAAAGTTTAATCAAGAGTCCATAATTAATTCCTTTATATTATAGAAGAAGTGTAAGCCACTAGAGGGCTTCTCTTCTTGGCATTGCGTAACGGTGCTCCGACCAGAACACGCGAATGTTCCCCCGTTTGGTGGGGGGGAGGGGTAGCAAAAAGAGGTCCCCGTTTGGAGGGAGGTAGCCAAACGAGGTTCTCGTTCGGGGGGGGGGGGTAGGCAGAAGGGGGTCCCCGTTTGGGGGGGGGGTCGCCAAGTTAGGCTAGGAATGACTGAATCTGATTGGCTGTTGGCGACCCCCCCCCCCCAAACGGGGACCTCTTTTCTGCTACCCCCTCCACCAAACGGAGGGGGGTATGCTTTGTCGAAGAGAGCTACGCGCCCACTAAACGGGGAACATTCGCGTATTGTGGGCGGAGCACCGTTACGCAATGCCAAAAGGAGAAGCATTCTTGTTGCTTACTCTTCTTCTTTTATATAGTGCAATTATGCACTCTTGGTTTGGTTGATCCCATATTTGGATATATTCTCCACTGCTTAGAAATCTTGCCACCTTATAAGAGTGACTATACTTGCAGCATCAATATAGCAGGTTTCATAAAATGCACTTTTTTCGGCAGTACAGTTCTCAGCAAAGCTATTCTCCGCAAGGCAAACTATGATTCTTTAGCTTTCTCGGCATCGCAATTCTCGGCACTGAAGACGTCCCGCACTATGCAGGATATGATTCCGCTAGAAAACTGCATTGTAGTCACTAGTTGTTGAATTAGTTTAGCCAGAGTTGGTCGCGGGCCGGATTTTTGCTACCCGCCCCGACCCGCGGCCCGCAGAAGGGTACCCGCCCCGCCCCGCCCCGCGGCCCGCGGCCCGCAGACAAGTAATACCCGCAAGGTACCCGCAAAATTTTTCACCCTACTCGTGTGGAAAACAACATCAAAACGACAATTTTCATTTACATATTTGGTGTTTCTACGTTATCGCTAACTTTAGTTAGTGCGAAATCCCCAGAAATAATAAAATGTGTAGCAGGCAAATGCCTTAGATTTTTAGAAACTAATCAAATAAACGAAAAATAAAAATCCCCCTTTCTTGATAATATTCCAAAAAACTTTGAATTGAGATGGCGTCTAAAACGTGGGACAGGAACAGAAACAGGCACGGAAGAAAGCTCCTTTAATTATAGTCCAACTTTTTGTTCCAGGAAACAATTTATGATTTAAAATGCTGCTTAAAATTTAAAATTTCATTTATGTTCTTGAAAATAAATATGAATTCATGTGCCTGTTTTAGAAATCCTAACTTGTCCCTAAAATAGACTTGCGTTCCTATTCCTAAAATCTGACCACCGTATTTGTTCCTGTTCACATTCCAGTTCCTGGTTCGTCTGTCCCAATTCCTGTTCTTGTATCGGCTTAACTCATCAGTCACCTATTTTTAATCATAAACAAGAATACTTTTCCATAAAATAAAAGAAATAAAATAAGAATACTTTACAATTAAAGTAAACATCTCTAAACCTTGCAGGAGCTGACTGAGCTGTGATTAAATCTTACAGTAATCAAGCAAAAATTTAAGCTTTTAGGTAGGTTTGCCAAATGTATGACGCGTACCGTGATGATATAGGTCCGCATTTTTATGACACAAAAGCAATAAAGAAGCAATATTATAGCTCTGAAGACTGTCAAAACTAAATGAAAAGTGAAAATACAAAAGCAGTATTTTCCATTAGATATTAAATGTCACTAAGCTTTTTGACAAAAATAGTTTAAATTTTCAGGTCAGGCCCGCACAGATACCCGCGCAGGTAGTGCGGGTACTGGAATTTGTTGATACCCGCCCCGCCCCGCGGGTACCCGCGGCCCGCGACCAACTCTGAGTTTAGCATAGGCCCAGTTATAGTGGACCTGCCTTAATATAAATTAAATTTCCCAGTTATAGTGGACCTGCCTTAAGATAAATTAAATTTAAGTGCAAACAGCTTATAACAATAATCCTATAGTTTCTTTAAATATTAGTATATTTGTTCTATGTTTAATTTCAGGACCTGGCTTGAATCCAGCCCAAGTCCAGGAACTCCGGGTAAGTAAACAGAATAATTAATTAATTAATAGTAAACAGTATTATTATTATTATTATTATTTCCTGTTAGTGTTAACTTTCAAATGCTATAGTTAAACAGTGTTCTGTCATGGCTCTAGCAAAACATGCTGCCTTAACGAAGACGTTGTACATTAATTCGAGTTCCCACAGCCTAATCTCCAATTTATCAGGAATAATGCTCAGAATTTTATCTTCAGTTAATTAATTTGTTTTTGTTTGTTTTTGTTTAGGCGGTCGAGGGAATGGCCCTCCGTGACTTCGATCCGCCGCAGTACGGCGGATTTTACCGTAAGTTGCATTACGTTGTTTAAGTTTTAAAAATTAACTTATTTATTTACTATTTATTATTTAACTAAATTAATTCTAAGAGGGCTGAAAAGAGGATGAGCAAACCTTTTGGCTTAGGCGAAGGGTTTTCGTTTTTGGGTTTTTAAGCGTTTTCGCTGTTCCTCGCTTGTACAAATTGTTGTTTTAATGAATGAATGAAAATGAAAGGTGAATCGGGGGTCTACGCTTTGGGAACTACTGCACTTCCGCACCGACCTAGCATGACCGATTGTCCCGTTTGGCAGGTCGAGCCGTGATTCACTACCCGATCTTTCCTTCAGACAGGATTGAATTTCAATTTCAAGTTTGAAATAATCAACTTGCCTTTCCTAGTCTTACTGTTCTTAACTTTTTAAGCCGTAAAAATAAATTTGTTCACCGATTGGCTATATTCGATGGCCAGCCCAACTTGGGGGGCGAAGGTTAGGCTGGCCAGAAGCACTGATTAGCGCAGCTGTACAGGGTAGGAGACGGAGCGTTTTGGATTTGGGAACCGGGGTGGACCAGCGGCCAGATTACTCCGAATTATCCAAAATTGCCCGAAAAATCGGAAACCATCTCCTGGGGCTGAGCTGAGGGGCGATTCCCCCAAGTATACAGTGTTTGAAAACGGTCAGTCAAATCAGACCTTCGGCCGGCACGTGTCGCGAAATATTTGTTCCCCCTGCCCTGAAATAATTGTTTTCGATGCTAATCATAGGAAAATATGTGTCGATTGCTACTAATACGATCAGTTTGATTTGAGATAGCAAGGTGGTTAAGCTAATGTTGTTTAACTACTGCTGTTTAACAATGCAAATTGACATAAAATTCTCAAGTCTCAAGCAAAACCCAAAGTATTTTGTTATCATGAATTATGATGTCATTTTATAATGTTATCAAATATCAAATTGAAAGCCTTCCAGAAAGTAATCTGCTACAATTGGAACGAACATTCGAACTGCTGTTGTATGTAGGTAGCTATTGGAGAACAATTATTTCATATGGCAACCAATATTTCATGACACCTGCAGACTACGGTTGTTTTGATTTTTGATTCGAATCGAATCAAAAGCTTTTTGATGCGACCTTTGATATTTGATTAATCGAACTGGATCAAATCATTTAATTTTCACAGTAAAAAATAGATTTGAATCAATCTAACTGAATTTTCAGAAGCCAAAATCGTCAAATCAAAACTTTAGAGGCCGCATCAATACAACCGTACTGCCGACGGCTGTATTTGGCTGACCGTTCTCAAATACTACTTGGGAAGATTACCCCTCAACTTAGCTACCAAAAGAGAAGAGGTTTTCCACTGTTTTCGGCAAATTTTGGGCATTTCGGAAGCATAAGTGGCCGCTGGTCCAAAAACCACTCCTTTTTCTGCCCTGCACAGTTTCCCCAACCAGTGTTAGGCTCCCGCCAGTCAGATTATCTAAAAATTGTCCAGTTGCTGAAAGACATAGTTTGACAGCTTAAGGAGGGGAGGGCCACGAAGGGGTTGGCTGGCACGAGAGCTACGTTTTCGCTTATCATTAGCCAGCATTCAGTATGCGCTTACAACTGTCTTAGAGCTTTTTGGAGTGATCGCCATCCATACATTGAGAAATCAATATAGCATTTCTAAACATTGGAGGTTTAGTGGCCTAGTGTGTAACTTCAGCGCTCAGCAAAAAGAGCGTACTACAACTCAATGCAAAAACTGCGCACATATATAGTTTTAACGGCCCTTTTATAGTCAATTCATTTGTTCTTCGTTACGATGGTCCGCTTGATATGTTCTACTTGCGGTACTGATCGCTGCCAGTCCTTTACTTTGCACCACATCCCCCCCAGAGTTCCAACTCTCCTTGTTACATCGGTCGGTAAAAAGCCCCATTGTCCACACCCGGATTAAACAGCATGGGCTTCCTTCGCATACGCCGAGGAAACCGGGGAGGGTACCCGTAATTTCGATTGTTCTGGTCTTGGCCTTCTACGCCGCGATCGACTCCGGCCCCAGCGTTCGGCATATGGTCAAAAGGATCTCTTTCGTCCTCGTCGCCGCTTCCGATGTAGTCGTCGAATACAGCATTGATCTGGTCGTCAGCTTCGGAGGGCTCCACGGGGTTCGCCCTACGAAGATCGTTAAGGTGGCGTGGAACTCCGCAGACGTCAACAGTGCGGAGCGATCTCAAACCAGTGACTTGCTGCTTGGTCCATGGGGTAGTGCAACGCGTATTTGTTGGTTTCACATATACTGCGTCACCCACTTGTAGGTTCAGCAAGTTCGGCTGCATGTCTGTTTGATTAGCCGGATCTCCAGGTATACGGGCTTTGTACTTGTATATCCTGGATGCAGGAACTTCGCCTAATTTGTTCGGGGTATGATTGTACCAGAAGGCCATCAGCTCCACCGACTGTTCGCTTCGTGCCGCCATCCTTTTGATAGTGCGATGATTTCTCTCCGCAATCCCGTTTCCTTGTGGGCGGTAAGCCGCAGAGAACACCTGTCGTATTCCAAGTTTCTTTGCCCACTCTTGGACCCGATGGCTCTTGAACACAGTACCGTTATCGGAAAGCAGCTCATCAGGAATCCCGTGTTCCAATATTACTTGTTCCAGTTGCCCAAGGACATGATCAGCGTCTTCTTTGGCAAGCTCACGCCAAATGGAATACCTGGTGCAGGTATCGATTACAGTGAGATACGCCTTGCCGCGGTAGTGGGTAACATCCGTTGCCAACCTTTCCCATGGTCTTTCAGTTGCTAACGATCCTTTCTCTGTAGTCACGGGTGTAGGGTCAATCCGCTTGCATACTTCGCAAAGGTCAATCACTTCTTTGACCACCTTCCGTTCCAACTTTGAGTTTATTTGCCTTTTGCCGAGGAACCAAGTGCGGTCAATTCCAAGGTGGTGGCGATCGTGAATATCCTTTACTCTGCTCTTAATCAGTTCCATGTCGTCCGCAATGCCAACGGCGCACACCGCTGGGATCAGCCAGTGCTTCGGCACTCGGGTGAGCTCGTCCGCTTTATTGCTCTTAGACTTTACCTGCCTCACGGTTAGGTTGAGCTGGTATTCTTTTACTAGATCCGCTATGATATCAAGTCGCCGTCTGGTTAGCATCTCGGTAAGCCCAGCTGCCTTGATCCTGTGGGTGTCGTTCAACACCGAACTGTGCCATCCAACCACTGTAGCTGAGTCGACGTTGATCCTCACTGTGTTGAGTCCCCACTTCAGTGCCAAGTTCAATCCTCGAATCACCGCCTCCAATTCCGCAGAATTTATGTGTGCCCGGCTTTGTTCTTCCCGCAGCCACGATCCGTCTTCCACCGTTGCGCCCTGAATAGTCACCATGGCCCCACAGGCTAGAGAACTTGCGTCACACCAGACTTCGCCCTGCCTTTCCCCCGTCGGAATTGCCCAAACTCCTTGCACGGGATCGCATTTTCTTGCCTTTTCTATTGTTTCAGCAACGTATACCGTCGTCTTCTCCGGGATAAGATCATCCCAGCGCAGGCCGTTAGTTGTCCTTTTGAGGAATCCACAGGCAACTCTTAGCCATCCTGCCACCGGATGATGTCCCACCAGTTTTCCACACACCGAAAACAACTGCCGCTTGGTTAGTCTTCCACTGGGAGCTTCTATCTCTTTATCTCTTTTCCACACGTACTGTCCTGCTTTATGCTCCACCCGGAGCCCTAATACCCTTGCGCCGTCCAGATCTTCGGCATCCTTTGCTTCCAACCCAAACACAGTCAAGTGGTCTTTGACTGTTTGCGCCGACACAGAGTTGGTATCGCAGATTATATCATCAATGTAGCTATCGGTGGCTGCAGCTATGTCTTGCCTCAGTGACAGTACCTTGTGTAGGATTGAACCCATCACCTTTGGTGCTATGAAGTCCGAACCTCCGAACCCCATCCTCGTCATCACGTAGGGCTTGCCTTTGAAGATAACAGCTTGGTAAGGTATATTTTCCGGGTGCACCCTTACCTGCAAATATGCTTTCTTGAGGTCGAGCATCTGAACGTTGGTTCCTTTCCGTCGCCAGCTGCGAAGTTTTTCTGGACATACCGCACAATTTTTCCCCGGGTAACTCAGAATGTGCTTGTTCAATTCCCGATAGTCCATTATGGGTCTTACTCGGCCTTTTCGCTGTTCATCTTTTGCCATGCAAGCGACGATCCCCGCAATTTTCCCATGTTTTCTTGGGTCGTGTAGCTCAAGCCAGCCGTCCGAAATCCACTTTTCTACCTCTGCTTCGAAACCTTTGCGTATGTCTGGTGCCATCCCGTAGTCCGCCTTTACATTCTTCAGGATAGCAGGGCCACCGTCCCAGCGCCACCGTACCGTCCAGTACTTTCCAGTGAAGGTAGCTTCGAAGTCGGATTCTTGTATGCTGAGAGCCTCCGGGACACCAGTGTATTCATCCTTTTTCGGATCAGTAGGAAGGTTGTCGACATCGTTCACCTGCACAGCGCCGTTGTTGTGAACAGTCACTGTCCCCAGTTGGCCAACGTAGTCCATGCCTAAAATCAACTGGATGCCCGGAAGGAGGAACTTAGATTCGGAATCGCCAACTCTACCTGCTTTATGATGCTAGGCTTTTCGTCCACAGTCACCGCCGCTGTGACAAAGCCCTTCAGCTGCATTTCCTGTCCACCGGAAGTGAGTGACCGTGCCAGCACCCCCGTTACGACTCCAGGGCCCGAGTCTTTTGGCTAAGTGTCCGACAATCACTGATGTCGAACACCCAGTGTCCACCAGAGCTAAGCAGCTGACCTTCTCGTACAGAGTCACTTTAATGGTGGGCAAGTTTATAGGCGATGTTCGCAGGCGCCCGCCGGTGCATGCGCTGACGACGCCTCCGTTCGTCCCGTTTCCCCTGGTAGCAGTTGGCCGCGGTGTGTCCTCGCTGATGACAGATGTGGCAGGCTAGCTTGCACTCACGGCGGAAGTGCCCCGGTTTCCCACATCCATAGCAGAGGCCTTTCGAGGGTTTTGTAGCAGCCACATCTGTCGCGATTCCCGCGAAAGCTATGGTGCTTTGACGTCGGTCCGCCATTACCGCTTTTGCACATTGCAGCAACTCCCCGGCGATCGACTCTCGTCCCTTCCAAGGCTTTGACCTGCGCTGCCACGTCATCCGGCAGTCCGCAGACAAATTGGCACTTTAGCACGCTGTCGTCCTGAGTTCCCATAAGGCCCAGTAGCCGACGCAGGTCAGCCAAAAACGCGTCCGCCGACTCATCTATTCCCAGGGTTCTGCTCTTCAGTTGATCGAAGGCTTGGTATGGCGTCAGCGCAAAGGCCGATACCAGAGCGCTCTTTATCTCGTCATAGGAGGACTTCTTCTTCCCTGGTCATCTGATCGAAAATGGCGAATGCAGCACCTTGCAGGAATAGGGGGACGCAGCTCGCCAAGTCTGCACTCCTTGGCAGATTGGTACCCCTTCTGCAAAGGATCGAAAATGGCGAATGCAGCACCTTGCAGGAATAGGGGGACGAATCTCGCCAAGTCTTCAATCCTTTGCAGATTGGCTACCAACTCGGCCTTCTTCAACCATTCGCTTATGTCCTCTCCTTCCGAACCACAGAATTTCAGGCAAATAATTATTTTCACGGACATCTTTACGGCAACAAGCCGAAATAACTTGTGTAACTTCAGCGCTCAGCAAAAAGAGCGTACTACAACTCAATGCAAAAACTGCCTTTTATATATAGTTTTAACGGCCCTTTTATAGTCAATTCATTTGTTCTTCGTTACGATGGTCCGCTTGATATGTTCTACTTGCGGTACTGATCG
>JASAND010014727.1:0-92062 GCA_030248195.1 Trissonchulus latispiculum
TGGGCGAGACTGCAATAACCGACTTGGCTTTATACATTACCTTTTCTATCCGTTGCTATGATGTGACTAGACAACTGAACTAGATTTTCAAAATCCATAAATAGCTACAGAATCATATCCGTTAGATGAAGAATTTTCAAGGAAACCCTCCTAGAATTGCCTTCATTTTCAGTTTTCCCAGCTGAAACATTAGTTTTAGTCTAAGGCCGAAAGAAAAAGTATAGTGGCAATATATAAGTAATAGAATTAAATGCATTTAAACAAGTTTAATTTTACAAAGTTTGTAGGGTGTGGTGGTTGAAGCTGCAGCAGGAGTTGAAAGTTTTGAAATACTTTTATCTTTGGGAAAATGCAGAAATGATCTAGGTCAAAGGATGTCGTGAGTGAGGTGTGAAAGAAAGAAAGAAGAGCAAAAATAGAATCCGAAATGAAATTTTTACCATAGTAAAATGCTAGTAACTTTGCCAAAAACTTTATCCAGCTTCCGTTTTTGGTTTTCATTCTGCTAGGGGATAAATTCTGGCGAGATATTACTGGTATTAACTCTTAATCCAATTAGTTGTGTTAAAGGTGGTAAACAGTAGGAAATTCGATTCGAAAGATAGGGATCATGTTTGCAGGCGTGAAAGCCGGAAATGAAGTTTATGGGGCTTATTTTAAACAGTTTCCCCACGTCACAGCAACCAGGCGGAAGTTGGCAGGCAATTGAGAAAAGGCTGCAACTAAATAACAAAGAGCTACTCCTTAACACTAACGCCGAGTTGATTTTCTACCTACGTAGGTATAAAGCTATGGTCTTCTATGTAGTCTAGGTAGTGCCAATTTCACCTGTTCATGGCTTCAAAACAAGCCCGCGCCTTGAAACATCAATAATTTTAATCTCACTAACGGACAAACTCCAAACTCCCCAACAACTCTTTATCACTTGCAATCAACTGATTATCTACTCCAACAGAATAGGCCTTTGTTGTTGAGCCAAGGAGCTGAGGCTCAAGCAGAAAGAAACCTTTGGAGCAAAAAATTTATAGGATCCATAAAAAGTCACAAACTTTGGATTCCATTTCATCTGCCGCATATGGAGTTTCGCAGAAGTACTTGTAAAATCATAAAATCATGGTGAAGGAAAATGCTAATGCTAAAAGAAAAACCACACAGAAAAACTTAATACGAACGAATTAAAGGTTTGAGTATAGTACAGAAAAGAGAAAGCTTTACGGTGCTAGTGTTCAAAAGCGCAACATCGCAATCATCAATGCAATATGCATACATGTTAGGTAAACACGTACGTTTCAACTTTCTGAGAAGTGTGAAATGGGCATTCTTGCTTTTGCGGATTTAGTTGGAAACTTTGGTAAAACAAGAAAAGCTCGTTTACACAGTTAGTAGAGTTATTAGCCGGCCAGTGTCAAATCGCTACGATCAGTCAGCCGGCCCAAAGTGGTAAGGGCGATGCAGGAAAACTGGGTCAGAATCAGTCAGAAACAGAAGCTTGACCCAGGCCAATAGGTGATAATATCAGTTTTATTATATTATTTCTTATCATAACCAGGAGTTAAAATTAGAGCAAAAATTTGCGCAAAATGCACCAAAAATACGGCAAAACTAGTACCAGGCCGGTTTGTTTTGACAGGCCACAAAACCGACCGGGCAACAACACTACTATGAAGCTATACAGCTAATAGCTTCTGTTTTCTCATAATAGCTCATAAAGAGAGCTGCAAGAGTGCAGACAGCTCAAAATTTCTGCACCTTTCAGTATTTTGAAAAACCGTCTACTGAAAACAAAAGAATTAATGTCACAAAAAATTGTCAAACATATATAAATATGAAATGCCAGGCTGCAGTTAAAATACTATTAAATACTATTATTTTGTCTCAGCATCATTTGCTGTGTTTATAAGTTTCTAAATTTAATCTTACATGAACTGAATATTAATGGCTAAACTTTGTAAAAATCATCTCAGGTATATTTTTCTCCTGGTTAAACAGAAACAAAGACAGAAAATATCAGATTAAAAGATGACATTATAACACGGCCTGGTCGTACTAACCAGCACGATAGCAGCAGTAAATTCACGCCAAGATAACTCAACATTGTTCATTAGAACTTACAATGTCTGTTGTCAACGTATTACTGTCTACCTTCAAGGTAGATATTAATAAGTTCAGTTTCTGTCTAATCAGCAAAAGTGTTCAGGATCTGGGTCAAGAATACTACCACCCACCCTTCTACTTTATGTGAAACTGACACCCTAAACAGACTAAATGAAAGAACTACTGCTCAACCGTAAATAATAAGCAGAGAGAACCAGAGGTAGTAAACAGAAAGTCTTCACTTGAAGATAAAACACAGGAATGGTATAAATATTTGTAGATCGAAATGCGCATCATAGAGAAGTAAACTGTTGTGATTTGATCAAGTCTTGTATCGAAACATTTGGGAGTTAGACATATATGTACCACTATAAGGTGGATGATCCATATTGTACTGAGTGAGTTAATGCTAAGTTAAATTAAAAGGTAGTCGTTTGAGATACAACATAAACATTCACTGATTTACAACCGGAAAAAAGGTAAGTTCGTTTTGGTGAGTTTGGCAACATGGCGGGAGTTTGAGAAGAACAACCTGATAAGATCACTCAATGGTCCTACATAAAAATTAAACTTTTAGATTTACAAAGTCGATGTACATACCATTTGTAGAAGGAAGTGGCAAATGGAGCCTGACTGATGCCTACAAAAGTTCGGCCCTTACGGATTTCGCCCAAACTGTTCTATAAAGATTGTGCTATTATGGCTCCCTATTGTCTTGCACATGAATTGAACCACCTTGAACGAAATCGAATCGAAAACTGAATGAAATTTTGTACTTCATCCTAGGGCAATCTTTGACGCAGAAGTCCGAGATTAACACATCACTCTCAAATGCATTAGGCACCAAAATGAATTACCACCAAAACAGCTTAAATTTGAATTCACGCTTGGATTATCTATCCCAAGTGTCCAATCGGTCACGTATCTGCTGGATCAGCTTTTTAGAACTATATATAAAAGCGGAAAATTGTTCGTTAGTCCAAGAACCTATGGACCCATGGACTGGTCTTTTACAACCACAATCAAAGCATTGGCATACCACTAAAACTAACACATTATTGCTCCTTCGAGATTGACCATTGGCAAAAATCAGCAATAGTCTCAGAGTCTTATTTCGCGTGTCAGTTAAATGGGCAACAATTAACTCCCGTTCCCCTCGGTGATTCGGTTAAGGCTAAGGGATAAAGGAATTAAATGTAACTCTGTTGGTTTGGCAGCATTTGCCGGTTTGCCTGCACTGGAAAAAACGAAGGAAGTTAAACGAGTTAAAATTAAAATCTATGAGTCATCCCTATCATCACTTGATCCTATCATCACCTATTATGACTCAACCATTCTGAACCAGCGAGATTTTAAATAGCCAAAGACAGTCAAAATTAACAAGCTGGGTGAGCGAATAATAGAGGATAAAAGTTAATTTTAAAATTTTTAAATTTTCATGCTTTGGCTTTTGGTCAGTTCGGTCATGAAAAATTAACAAACAATAGATCTTCAAATTTGTATAATTCGAGACGTGGCTATTTTTGAAAAGATATGTCCCCTTAGCAGACATAATGGAGCCTCTCTGGACTAAGCCATTTAGACAGCTACTAGAGGAGAACTAGGTTTAAGTGACAAGATAAGAACAGCGTAAAGATGAGTAAGATTTAGAGAGTGAGTGAGGGGGGAGGGGAGACGGAAGCGGGTACCGACTAGAGTCCGGCCCAGTCGACAAAGAAACACCTAAAGTCGGATGAAATGAAGAGTGGATAATTTATTAGAGAAGGAGGAAGAAGAGAGGGGCCTGGTAGTCAAAAGGAGAGACTCAGGAAGCCTAGAATACAGCTAGCCTGAAAGAGAGACCCGCGTAGGAGGAGCCTCCTTCCTCGCTTTCATAAACACAGACAGGCATAGATAGACAGAGGCAACGTACGTAACAATCTTCTGAAAATTATTCTCCTTTCCTCTAATACCAGAGGATTCCCTACCATAGTTTTCAAGTAGAAAAGTTCAATTCGGCCTAAAATATATGGCGAAAATAAATAACCTTTCAGTCTGTAGTAAAACTTTCCATTGTATTAAAAATCACCTTTTGTCTGTTCGTGTATGTAGGGTGAACACAAAAAGAGAAATACAATGCAGAATGAGTTAGCTGTGGAAAGCCATCGCTTTCCCTGAATATACCAGGGGTAATGTTATCAACAATTAAACCCAGATTATTCAACTGAGGTTTATTTCATTAAGTAAGCATTTGGAGGACCTACAAGAAATTATAATTCCAGGGTACCGTACCGTTCCAGGGTTTTGAGATGCAGAATATCTACCTTGAAGATGAATCACTCAACAAGCGGGTGAGATTCTATTTAAATTTTTTAAAAATCGTTGGCATGTATCACTAGGACCACAAAATGTAAAAAACCCGGTTTACAGTCTATACCGGCTGCCTAAATTCTGCCAACAAGAGTATAAGCAATATAACTCCTGTACGTTCTGCAATAAGTGTATAAGCCTCAATAACAACGACAGTGACAACGACAACGCTAACAACGAATAACAAGACATATACTTTTACTTAAGGATTCATTCATTCATTCATTCACAATCACTCATAATCATTCACATTCGTAATATAATTTTCTATTAGCAACACAGACAGCTCCAGCGCATCTACTGTGATAACGTAGATAACATAACATAACATAATGATAAATATAAATATAAATATAACATAACATAAATATAAAACATAACATAACATAAGTACATAAAATAACACAAACGATAATATCATGGGGTAAACGTAGAGAGCTTCAGGGGGAGGGTCGGCATACTCCCAGACCACAAAAATTGGTACACTACTCTCGGCAGAAGGGAAGCGGGTGGACCAGAACCTCTCTGCCAGAAAGGGTAGATCCTGATCTAGTTTTGACAAAATTGGCGAATATTAAGTAAATTTTAACGATTATTTTCAAATGTCTTAAAAATTAATTGTTAAAAATTCTACGTATGTACTTTTTGCTAAAAAACAGCAAAAATTGCAATTCTTGCTAATTCCGATTACCCCACTGAAAGTTTTGCATCTTATTAAGTGCAGACAAGTCGTCGGCGGAGACAAGAAATCTCCAGCAATCTGATCCCATATTAGAGTATAGCAGCTAAGTTGGCAAAAGAACAGGGGGTATTGAAACTTGTCTGCAGAAAATCGAGAGGAGGGAGTGGAGGTAGTAGGTTTGAGGTCGGCCGGGTTTCCAATCCTATTCCTTTATTCATACTTAGGATTAAAAAATCAGCGAGTTAATTTTAATCCGACCTGATTAATCGCTGTTTCTTTTTAAGATTAATTTTAATCCGTTTAATCAGCCGCCTGCATTTGCAATTACTTTTTAATCCTCGTGCGACTAAGTGGATTAAACGGATTAAAAGTTGGGGGATTAAAATATTTAATCGTTGTTTCCTTAATGGCAGATTAAGTGGATTAAAATTAACCAATTAAAAAAATTAAACCCGTTGATTGAAAATGGTCAGATTAAACGTGTGAATTTTAATCCGTTTAATCCAGTATTAAAGGAACAAAGCAAGAGGAAATTTTAATCCGGCTGATTTTTAATAAAGTTTAATCCTACCATTTTAATCCCTAAAGAAATAGGCCCTTTAGTTGCTTTAAATTGTAAATTTCTTCTTGCTTATTTGCTTCCTGGCCGGTGGCGACTTAGGCCGGCCGGCCTCAAGCACTACAGTACCGCTCGAAATTAAGGGGGGGGTGCTAGAAGAAGAAGATATAGAGCATGGGTGTGGTCAAAAAAATATCGGGTACTGAGACCTTAGCTGTCTTCCAGCCACGTGCGGCTGTCGCGTTTATGTGCCCGACCCCCCTTTTTTCACAACTACCAACATAATTAATTAAAAATTTCTACTGACTGCTAGGCCCAAGCTTCAAAGCTGTCATTCGCCAATTTGACTTGGCACATATGTCACTACCTGCTGAAAATACTAGAAGTCTGTATCTTATCTGCATCTAAGGGAATTACTGTTCAAAGTTGAAGTTTCGGCAAAAATTTAAAAATTTTTGGCTAACGAAAGGAAAATTTTATTACTGGTGCGAGCTATAAGGCTGTAATTTGACATAGAAGGAGGCCCTATAGGAGTACTCATTTGTGCCAAATGGCAAGTGAAAGTGCCGAGTGAAAAAAATTTTTATGTCAACTTTAATCTTCAAAAATTGCCGAAACCGCCATTTTCAGTCTGTCGGATCTTGTGTAGAGGCTTTCTGCAGCCATATTAGTCGCAAACCTTCACTAATCGAGCTGAAATCTTTTGTGGGGGTGTTTTCGACCTCGCTGAGTTCAAATATCTCAAAAAAATTTAATTTGAAAAAAATTTGATTTTTTCGATTTCTTGGCTACCATTCCCAAAGAAGGCGTTTTGAAATTTTTGAAGATTAAAGCCGATACAAAAATTTTTTTTTCACGCGGCAGAATTTCTACATTTGGCACGAATGAGTACTCCTATAGGGCCTCCTTCTCTGCCAAATTACAGCCTTGTAGCTCGCACCAGTAATAAAATTTTCCTTCGTTAACCAAAATTTTTTAAATGTTGCCGAAACTTCAACTTTGAAGAGTAATTCCCTTCTTAGATGCAGATAAGATACAAACGTCTAGCATTTTTCTGCAGTAGGAACGTATGTGCCAAATCATATTGGCAAATGACAGATTTGAAGCTTGGGCCTACCAGTCAGTAGAAATTTTTAATTAATTATGTTGGTAGTTGTGAAAAATGGGGGTCGGGCACATAAACGTGACGGCTGCACATGGCTGGAAGGCAACTAAGATCTCAGCACCCGATATATTTTTGACCACACCCATGCTCTATATCTCGCCAAAAAGTAGGCCAATCTGACAAAGTCGCAAACCTTTAGTAGCCCCCCCCCCCTTAAGTGCCCTTGAAGTCGGCTTCAGATTCATTTGAAGCTAGGTAAGCTTCTATGAAGTTGAAGCTGATCTCTTCATCAAAACCTATATGCAACGTTTTAACGCTCTTTTAGAATTTGATGCTGTACAGATTTGGCACACTCCTCCCTTATTATATAAAGCATTTGCCAGACTTTTGCTTGTGAATGCTTTTCTTGCTTGCTAGCTTAAGCTGTTCAGCTAGACAGTGGCATAAAAAGTATACCTTACACATATTCATTCATGATATGTATTTTCTTTAGGCAGTACTATTTTGGCAGTGCGCAAAAAACCGCTGGCCGTCTGTGGCAGCAATCTGCAGTGCTTTGAAGATTTTTCAAAAAGCTACACCAGTTCCAGCCTCTTACAAGGCTGTCATACAAGCAGAGATAAAAATGCAGTTTTAACTGCAACAAGAAAAAAGATTTTGTGAATTATGCTGTGAGTCTGTTACACCCAATTAATAATTAAGAAGACTCAACAAATCCTAGCTTAATGAATCTGCTCGGTGACTGATCTTGAAGCTTTTCGCGAGCTCGACGAGATAAGATTAATTAATGAAGGGTTTTTATTAGCAAGATTAAAAGGGTTCAATTTAATTTGACAAAGCGCCGTTGCAAGCGAGTAAATTATAAGTACTTTAACTATACCGGAATACCCCCCCACGCACAACTGTTAAGTAATGTGGTTGTTTAAGTGTATTGAAATGATAGTACACTAACAATTTATTCAATTATTAGTGTTGAATTTATTTTAATTGTTTAGTTAATTAGTTAAGTTAGTTAATTTTAATTTAATTTAGTTCAATTGGTTTAAACTCTGTCTTTTATTTGTAGTTACTTTAATTTCGTTATGCTACTTTCATAACTTCCATTTATGTTTTGTTTTTGTATGACAGCTTTTATAGAGGCTGGAATTGGTGTAGCTTTTTGAAAAATCTTTCAGAAGCAACGCCGATTGCTACACAGACGGCCAGCTGTTTTTTGTGCACTGCCAAAATAGTACTGCCTAAAGAAAATACATATCATGAATGAATATAAGTAAGGCATACTTTTTATGCCACTGTAAAGCTGAACAGTGGTATTTGGCAAGCAAGAAAAGCATTCACAAGCAAAAAGTCTGGCAAATGCTTTATATAATAAGGAGGAGTGTGCTATATCTGTATAGCATCAAATTCTAAAAGGGCGTTAAAACATTGCATATAGGGTTTGATGCCGGGAGTTGGCTTCAACTTCATGAAGTTTACCTAGCTTCAAATGAATCTGAAGCCGACTTCAAGGGCACTTAATTTCGAGCGGTACTGTAAGTGGAGGGCCAATGGTGTCAAAAGAGGTTTTTTTTCAAATTATACTGGACGGGACTCTGATGGAAAATGTGAGAATTGTAACAATGGGGATATTTATGGCTACTTCGTTATATACTTTCGGTTTTGTGACTACCATGTACAATGTACATTATCTACAAAACAATTGGTTTTTAGGTACTGTTTTTTTTTTTTTTTTTTTGTTAAAACTGGTAGATCGATGTTTTCCTAATTTTAGATTTGGATTTTTTCTTTTTGCTTTATCACAATCTATTTCACAAAATTTTATATAATTTTTACAGCTGACTACACATTGGTATTCAGATTACTCGTATCTAGTTTTCAGGGGGGAAAGCCCCAACAGAAGTGGGGATGAAAATCTGAAAAAGCAAAGGCGTCTTGTTCAATTTTGAGCCTAGAAAAGTTGGCTAGATAACTAAGTGTCAAAGTGAAAAGTAACAATCTCAATAGTGTCAGGGCTTTGGATGAGGGGAGTTGTTGTGTGGGGGGATTGATTTGCAAGAAGCCATTAGGGGGGCATTGAAATCTAATATAAAGTTATCATGTAATTTCTTTAGTTTTTTGGATTTTAAGTTTCGGCAAGTAGATCCCACACTTTTTTTTCTTCTGAAGCATGTGTGGAGGGGTTGGGGATGAAGAAGGTATATAAAATTCAGGTATGCTGGGGTGCATTCATCTAGGGTCTAATCTTCTCGTCAATGCTGTCATCACGTTAATTTCGGTCAGAATTCTTCTTTGCGCTGTCAAAAAAAGTTTTTTTGAAATAAAAAAAAAAAAAAAAAAAAAAAAAAGCAAATCTGAATCCCTCTTTGAAAATGAATACATATTTTTGTTGAAGCTCTTACAGCCAAGTGCCGAAGCAGCAACGCAGATCAGCTAATAGCAACTACATTTTGAAGAAAGTGCCATGTTTTCAATAATTTTGGCATTAATCAGTAGATGTAATCAGGACATTTACTTACATTGATGTTTTTTTTTGAGGGTTGAAAAATCTGTTCCGTAATTTTCTTCCGTCTCAAATAACATTCAGCTACATTTTTTCTCTTCTTGAAACTGCCAAAACTTCTAAAAATTGGGACGAAATTTCACAGTTTTGAAGTTATTGAAAGCTAATTTTCTGGCCACTTTATTTTCAGTTGGTACCAAAACCTTCATATATAGATATTACTTGTTCATTTGCCAGTTTTCAATCAGTTTTATTGCAGAAAGTGTTTCTTGCTCGCAGGTTCGGGAGGTCTCTGGCATGGCCGCCATAATATCGATACCGGCATAATTAGGTTGCCGAAAGACATTTAAAATTTCAAAAAAAAAAAATTTTTTTTTTTTTTTGGGGGGGGGGGCTTGCAAAAACAAGTTGAAATTAACTTGACGAGAAGTAAGGTTTTAAGGCTGCGCAAATCTTCCCTCACTTATGAAACCCCAAACTGATAGCTGATCAAGTTTGGACTAGTGGAACGGTTTTTAAGGGAGCCAAGAAGTTTGGAAAAATGTTTGTCTCCGAGCTTTTCTGTTGCATTTTCAAGGTGATTTCAGTAAATACGGTATTTAATAGTAAGAATGGTGGCTTTTCTTTAAACGTCCTTACACATAAATACCATTTTTACTGAAACTCATCCAGTAAATACTGTATTTTCTAGTAAATTCTGTATTTTATCTTAAGGTGGTGATTCCTTTTGGAGACATCAACTTTGAATCCTTATTACTCATTTATTACTTGGAGTTAAAAAAGTCATTTTTATATCAAAATGGAAGTTTAATATTTTCTCTTTCTAATGAATGCATAGGACTAACTTCACTTTTCGGAAACCATTTTCCTGGATTTTCGAAGTACTTTAATTTTCCAGATTTTGTTAAGACTTAAGGTAAATTTTTTCGTGAGGCATCGGCTACTTCATTCGATTCTACTATCAAATAGCTGGGGACCCTTTTTTAATTACTATGAAACCGTTTTTTGTTGTCAAGAAATTAGCTAAAATGTTTGCGTAACCTAATTTTGCCTATTTTCCCAACTTTAACAAGCGGCCACTGTAGCTAGAAAACAGCAATCAGTGCAACTAAAAAGGGTCTCTTGGTATTTTTGGGTAGAACACGTCTAGTAAGTGGTAACCCTCTAGCTTGCATAGTAAATGGCTCCACAATCGCTGGAAAAATTTGGTCATGTTTTTGCAAAAACTACATTTTTTGCGATAGTAGCTAACGGGATACAAGTTGGAATACTATTATGCCTTGGATAACCGGCCTCGACGAGACCTTCAAATCGGCACTCTAAGTAAACTTTTACGGTTTTCGCGTAGCTCAAGAAATCGTGGATTATTTGATTTCTGCAAAATTGACAACTTTTCAAAGTCAAAATAAGAAAATCGGCTATGTCTCACACTAGAAAAGAGCTAGAAACTTGCTTCCAAAAGCAAAAATGTAGAGTTCAACGAGATCTTTCGAATGAATATAGTTATAGCTGTATGGCTGTTGCCAAACTTTCAGAAATTGGCGAAAAACCGTCCTGAACGGAAATCTCGAAATTTTGAAGCTGGATTGCGCGGAGGGTGTTTGAACACCAAATGAACTTATTTTGGAAAGTTACATCAAATTTCATCTTGCTTTGAGCCGTTAAGCAACAATATGTGCCCAAAAGGAATCACTAATCTTAAATGCCTTCGTCTTGGTGTGTATTTGGGGAAACAGAGGGCATGCCGATATTTAAAGTAAAGACACGCGTCATGCATAGTTTTTTTATCGTAGTGCCCAACACAATTAAGGTACTCCAAGAGAGCCTTTTGTGTGCTGCCCCCGCGGTCCGCAGATTGGCAGACAAGAGGCTGAGAGACGAAGGTCACGGACAGAAAACATCCCCCAAGCAAATCTGACGTGCGGTTATGGGCCCCTTAGCTCTACGCTAAGGTGGCTGCAGTCACACTCAGGTAGGGCAACCGTGATCGTAGCTACCGATAACGATTCCGCCCTCGCATCATGCATAGTTACAATATGTACAAAGGGGGGGGGTGCATAGATGATAAACTTCAGAAGTTTAAAACATCTGTTTTACAAAATTAAAAAAATTATTTCAATTTTAAAACTGCTTTTAAAATCAAAATAGATATACACATGTATTATATATTCATAATGAATTATGATTAATTAAAAATTTATAAGTTACCTTATAGTCTTAATCCTAAGTGTCCTTATGTAAAAAATGCACTAGTTATATAAGCATTTTTAAAACTTTAAATAAACTTATAGTTTACCTTGAATTAAGATGTCAGCAAAAATGCTTTTAATATGTTACACTGTATGGGTCTTGTCTCGGATTACTCCTCCGCCAGTGACCCCGTTGCTACAACAATTCAGTAATCAAGTTATCAGAACCATCAGTAATCAGTGTCATCAGTAATAAGTAACAGTTTTTCCGTTGCATAAAGTTACTGATTACCGAATACTGATTTATTGATAAACCATCAATAAATGTAATCAGTATTTTATGCCAAGTACAAAGAATTGTGTGAACGCATATTCGCGAGTCAAAGTGTACATATATTTACCTGAAATAGTGGAAGCTGAAGTTTTTGTGCAAGAATTATTATTAATTAATAATGTTGATTCAATAATGAATATGATACGGTAAAAAATAAATTCTCAAGTAGAAAATTTTGGGGCGACTTAAAAACTGGTTGATTTGTAAAAAACAAGAAATAAAAATGCTCCTCTGAGAGCATCAAAAAAGTAATATGGGTGATGGTGAGGTTGCAAAATCAAGAGAGGACTAGTCTTTAAAAATGCTTATTATGGGGCTAGGTTCAAAAATAGAAGAGGGCTGGAGGTTGCGAGCGAATTAATATGTGGTACAGTTTTCAGCCGAACAACCCATATTCGCGGGATGTCTCGTTCCGTCTTAACGTAGTACTTATCACTGTCAGTCAATAAAAAAAATATAAGCAGTTGAATACTTATTGAATATAGCTGTTTCCATGTACTGTTAGATTAGCTAGAAATATATACGTAAATTATCATCATTTTGTTGTGTTGAACTATGGTTGGCTCCACTGCTAGGAGAGATCTAATGATATGATGCTAAAGCTATTGGTCCAGGTCAGGAGGAAATAGAAGATCGTCGGAGAGTCCTAAATTGGTCTTGAATATAAATTTTCCGGATAAATGGATATACGTATACGCAAAATGCGCTGGTTGGTATAAAGCACTTATCGAAGAAAACGGTTGCTAAAATAAATGTTCGAATAAAGCTCGAACACGTACTGTAGCTGCAGGTTATTTATGAACTATAAACTAAATGTATCGTGGATATGCATTAATACCTTACATTTAGAAACCGCGAAGTATGGGTTGTTCGGCGAAGCTGTGCCCATATTAATCTGCTCGCAACCTAGTCCTCTTCTATTTTTGAACCTAGCCCCATATTAAGCATTTTTAAGACTAGTCCTCTCTTGATTTTGCACTCTCTCCATCACCCATATTACTTTTTTCATGCTCCAGAGGTGCATTTTTATTCTTTGCCTCTCTCTGGGTCATTTCAGCTGATCTCTTTCTAGCAATGTAATGGCAAGGAAGCCTGAAGTGCCGTGGGCAGAGCAGAAAATCGATTATATAAATATACAGTACCACTGAATTTCCCGCTCCGGCCCCGCCGCTGAAAACTTGGGTTTGTGGGTGGTGGCGATTTCCAGCGCCTGACAGTGGGCGTCTCCTCGTGTTCACGACACGGATTCACTATATTTGACGTTCACAGGGGTGCCGAAAGTTTTCTAGGGCGGTTTGACCAAGTACAGTACGCCCAATAGATCAGCGCCTCAATTGCCATTCTCCTCGATTTCAGTACATTGAGCGTAGTGGATTTACTACTTACGTCTCGTCCAAAACGCTGAAAACGCTGTTGCAAGGGGTTTGACCACTGGTTCTACAGTTCTCATAGAATGTTGGGACCAATTGTCACTTCCTCTTTTTCAGTTTTCGGCAAGAGCTCATCCTACAGTGTCGATCTCTACAGTATAAAAATTGCCGACAAAATCTACGAAAACGGTGTTTTGTCGTTTCTGACCGTTTTGTCAACAAATTTCATATCGTGGTGACCAGTGTTTTGCCTTGCCTATTTCGGAGGAGAGCTCCATTTGTCTGATGTAGTTTCCAAGATTTCTTTTGTTGATTGGATTGCTTAATTTTTGTGGCCGTTTGACTCAGGGCAATAGTTTCATAGGTTGGGAAGTGACTAGCTCTGTTCCATTCGGTGATATGTCTGTTGCTGTCGATCTATTAAATATGGCATTCCTGAAAACGCTACCCAGGAGCGAGTTTTCCTGTCTTTTGATCACCTGGAGAATCATTTCTGGCAGTAATGGAGTAGTGTTTCATTTGAAGAGTTCTCTGCATATATATCATCGGAGTAGCATTTTTGAAGTCATTTCTAAAGTGATTGCATTTTTCGCTTCAAATGAGTCGAAATGCAAGTTCATTCCAGTTAGGAGTTAGGCCCATGAGGCAAATTTACCGGTGGGCTCTTCAACAAAAAGAGGTTGATACCTTTCCATGTTTCTACCCAGTTTTCGCAAATTTTGGTCACACTTTTCTAGAACTGGGTAGAAGCTGGAGAGGTCTATTATCTTTTGTTGAAAATTACCAGTAGGGGTACATAAAGTAACGAGGGGGATTTTTTAATTTTGCTCCCTAGCTTTCAGGAGATGGGCCCAAACTTTGCATTTTTTCGGCCTGTTTGGGCGAAAAGTTTCTAAGTCCCACTTTTACTAGAAATGGCCTAAAAATCACTAAAAATGGGGTTTTCCGGCCTCGGGGTGGTGCCCATATATAGTAAATTAGGGGCGCTGAAAACGATGAGCACACTGCCGATACCGCCCGAAGTGACCACTGGTCCCGTGGTTCCTCGCCCAGGGTCAAAGTTGGGAAAACTCACTCTAAACAGCGTTTTTCGGCGTTTTGGTCGGGGGCATATTTAGTAAATCGACTACGCTCGTTTCAATGGGCATATCGCCGAAATCGACGGAAGTGACCACTGGTCACTACAGCCTATGGGGCCTATTGCCCACTGGTCAAACGGCCTAAAAGTGCGTTTTTCGGCGTTTTGGTCGGGGGCATATATAGTAAATCGACTACGCTCGTTTCAATGGGCATATCTCCGAAACCGACGGAAGTGACCACTGGTCACTACAGCCTATGGGGCCTATTGACCACTGGTCAAACGGCCTAAAACTGCGTTTTTCGGCGTTTTGGTCGGGGGCATATATAGTAAATCGACTGCGCTCGTTTCAATGGGCATATTGCCGAAAACGAGGGAAGTGACCAGTGGTCACAACGGTCTATGGGGCCTATTGACCAGTGGTCAAACCCCTTACAACAGCGTTTTTCGGCGTTTTGGTTGGGGACACATGTAGTAAATCCACTACGCTCGTTTCAATGGGCATATTGCTGAAATCGAGGGAAGTGAACAGTGGTCACTACGGTCTATTGGGCGTACTGAACACTGGTCAAACCGCCTAAAACAACGTTTTTCGGCCCTATGGCGGTATCCATATAGTGAATCCGTGTCGCTGAACACGACGGGCATACTGTCGAACTCTTTGTGGAGGCGAAAAAGTTTTATCCTCATACCACCCACAAACAGAGTTTTCAGCGGCCGAAGCTTGGGGCCGAGGTGAGAATTCAGTGGTACTGTATATTTATATAATCAGTTTTCTGCTCTACCCACGGCACTGTTCAGGCTCCTTTGTATCCATTACCGCATTGCTGGAAAGGGATCCTTTGAAATGACAGAAGGACAAGAAATAAAAATGCACCTCTGGAGCATGAAAAAAGTAATATGGGTGATGGAGAGATTGCAAAATCAAGAGAGGACTAGTCTTAAAAATGCTTAATATGGGGCTAGGTTCAAAAATAGAAGAGGACTAGGTTGCGAGCGAATTAATATGGGCACAGCTTCGCCGAACAACCCATATTCGCGGTTTCTAAATGTAAATTATTATGCATATCCACGATACATTTAGTTTATAGTTCATAAATAACCTACAGCTACGGTATGTGTTCGAGCTTTATTCGAACTTTTATTTTAGCAAACGTTTTCTTCGATAAGTGCTTTATACTAACCAGCGCATTTTACGTATACGTATATCCATTTATCCGGAAAATTTATATTCAAGAATAATTTAGGACTCTCCGACGATCTTCTATTTCCTCCTGACTTGGACCAATAGCTTTAGCATCATATCCTTAGATCTCTCCTAGTAGTAGAGCCAGCCGTAGTTCAACACAACAAAATGATGATAATTTACGTATATATTCCTAGCTAATCTAACAGTGCATGGAAACAGCTATATTCAATAAGTATTCAACTGCTTATATTTTTTATTGACTGACATTGATAGTTCTACGCTAAGACGGAACGAGAAATCCCGCGAATATGGGTTGTTCGGCGAAGCTGTGCCCATATTAATTCGCTCGCAACCTAGCCCTCTTCTATTTTTGAACCTAGCCCCATATTAAGCATTTTTAAGACTAGTCCTCTCTTGATTTTGCAACCTCACCATCACCCATATTACTTTTTTCATGCTCCAGAGGAGCATTTTTATTTCTTGTTTTTACAAATCAACCGGTTTTAAGTCGCCCCAAAATTTTCTACTTGAGAATTTATTTTTTACCGTTTCATATTCATTATTGAATCAACATTATTAATTAATAATAATTCTTGCACAAAAACTTCAGCTTTTACTATTTCAGGTAAATATATATACCATTTGACTCGCGAATAGGCGTTCACACAATTCTTTGTACTTGGCATAAAATACTGATTACATTTATTGATGGTTTATCAGTAAATCAGTATTCAGCAATCAGTAGCTTTATGCAACGGAAAAAATGTTACTGATTACTGATGACACTGATTACTGATGGTTCTGATAACTGATTACTGATTGTTTTATGCAACGGGGTCCTGGGGGAGGGGTAATCGAGACAAGACCCATACAGTTAACATATTAAAAGCATTTTTGCTGACATCTTAATTCAAGGTAAACTATAAGTTTATTTAAAGTTTTAAAAATGCTATATATTGTGCATTTTTTACATAAGGAAACGCAGGATTAAGACTATAAGGTAACTTATAAATTTTTAATTAATCGTAATTCATTATGAATATATAATACATGTGTATATCTGTTTTGATTTTAAAAGCAGTGTTAAAATTGAAATAATTTTTTTAATTTTGTAAAACGAATGTTTTAAACTTCTGAAGTTTATCATCATGCACCCCCCCCCCTTTGTACATATTGTAACTATGCATGATGCGGGGGGCAATCGTTATCGGTAGCTACGATCTCGGTTGCCCTGCCTGAGTGTGACTGCGGCCACCTTAGCGTAGAGCTAAGGGGCCAATAACCGCACGTCAGATTTGCTTGGGGGTCATGTTTTCTGTCCGTGACCTTCGTCTCTCCGCCTCTTGTCTGCCAATCTGCGGACCGCGGGGAGCAGCACACAAAAGGTCTCTTTGAGTACCTTAATTGTGTTGGGCACCACGACAAAAAAACTATGCATGACTCATCTTTTTACTTTAAATATCGGCATGCCCTCTGTTTCCCCAGCCACACACAAAGACGAAGGCGTTTAAGGTAGTGATTCCTTTTGGGCACATATTGTTGCTTAACGGCTCAAAGCAAGATGAAATTTGATGAAACTTTCCAAAATAAGTTCATTTGGTGTTCTAACACCCTCCGCGCAATCCAGCTTCAAAATTTCGAGATTTCCGTTCAGGACGGTTTTCGCCAATTTCAGAAAGGTTGGCAGCAGCCATACAGCTATGACTATATTCATTCGAAAGATCTCGTTGAGCTCTACATTTTTGCTTTTGGAAGCAAGTTTCTAGCTCTTTTCTAGTGTGAGATATAGCCGATTTTCTTATTTTGACTTTGAAAAGTTGTCAATTTTGCAGAAATCAAATAATCCACGATTTCTTGAGCTACGCAAGCCGTAAAAGTTTACTTAGGGTGCCGATTTGAAGGTCTCGTCGAGGCCGATTATCCAAGGCATAATAGTATTCCAACTGCTATCCCGTGAGCTGCTATCATAAAAAATGTAGTTTTTGCAAAAACATGACCAAATTTTTTCCAGCGATTGTGGAGCATTTACTATGCAAGCTAGAGGGTTGCCACTTACTAGACGTGTTCTACCCAAAATACCCAGGGACCCTTTTTTAGTTGCCCTGATTGCTGTTTTCTAGCTAAAGTGGCCGCTTGTTAAAGTTGGGAAAAGTAGGCAAAATATAGGTTGCGCAAACATTTTAGCTAATTTCTTTACAACAAAAAGCGGTTTCATAATAATTAAAAAAGGGTCCCCAGCTATTTGATAGTAGAATCGAATGAAGTAGCCGATGCCTCACGAAAAAATTTACCTTAGTCTGCAAAAAATCTGGAAAATTAAAGTACTTCGAAAATCCAGGAAAATGGTTTCCGAAAAGTGAAGTTAGTCCTATTGCATTCATTAGAAAGAGAAAATATTAAGCTCCATTTTGATATAAAAATGACTTTTTAACTCCAAGTAATAAATGAGTAATAAGGATTCAAAGTTGATGTCTCCAAAAGGAATCACCACCTTAAGATAAAATACAGAATTTACTAGAAAATACAGTATTTACTGGATGAGTTTCAGTAAAAATGGTATTTATGTGTAAGGACGTTTAAAGAAAATACCATTCTTACTATTAAATACCGTATTTACTGAAATCGCCCAGAAATGAATACAGAAAAACTCGGAGACAAAACGTTTTTCCTACTTCTTGGCTCCCTTAAAAATTATTCAACAATTCCAAACTTGATCTAATATCGGTAGGGTTTGCATAAGTTAGTGAAGATTTGCGTAGCTTTTGTAACTTTCTTCTAGTATCGTTGTTTTAATTTGTTTCAGGAAGCTTTTTACGATTACTCAAGTTTTAAGGACACAAAAGCCGAAATTCTAATAGTACATCGCCAAACATCATAGCCATGTCTAATTATACAAAACCTACCTGAACCTCCTGAACCTGCAACGATGTTTCAGCACTTTCTGCAATATAACTTATTGAAAACTAGCAAATGAACAAGTACTATCTATATATGAAGGTTTTGGTTTTTACTGAAGCTTCCGTGGCCAGAAGAATTAGCTCTTCAAAACTGTGAAATTTCGTCCAATTCTTAGAAGTTTTGGCAGTTTCAAGAAAAGTGCTAATACTTAATGTTATTTGAAACGGTTTTGTCAAAAGGATTTGATTTTTCCTGTTCTTTTTAATCAATGTAAGTAAATGTCCTGATTATCTACTGATTACTTCTAAAATTGAGTAAGCTATAGCACTTCCTTCAAAATTAGTGCCTGGTGCTGGTCTGCATTGCTGAACTTCAGCACTTAATTGTAAGAGCTTCAATATATGTATTCATTTTCAAGGACACATTCTGTTGATTATAGCTGGAGTGTTCGATTCACGGTTTCGATTTATTTCAAAGAAGCTTTTTTTGACAGCATAAGGAAGTATTGAAATTAACGTGATGACAGCGTTGACAGAGGCATACACGTTAGATGGATGAATTGATGCATACTACTAATTTTATTACCTTCTTCATCTGGCCGGCCGGTGACAGAGGTAAAAGAAGTAAAAGGAATGTGGGATCTGCGCTGAACTTAAAATCCAAAGGCCCAAAGCAATTATTTGATAGCTTTATATTGGATTTCATGCTAATATAATTTTTTCTTGCAATACAATCCTGCAACACAACCTCCCCTCTTTCAAAGCCCTGACACTAATGAGATTGTTGGTTTCCAATTTGATTAGTTGTGTAGCTTTCTAGGTAAAGCTGAACAGTAGACCTTTGCTTTTTCAGATTTTCATCGTCTTTTCTGTTGGGGGTTTCTGATTATGAAGGCTTGGAATGAGTCTTGTGAATGCCAATGTCTTGTGAATCGTAAAATTATATAAAATTTTGTGAAATAGATTGTGACAAGGAATTTCGAACATTTCCGGTCCTAAACTTCCTTCCGGTTCGATGCTACCAGTTTTTTTACTGATCACATCACTTTCACATTACTTTATAATCAATTGTTTTGTAGATAATGTACATTGTACATAGTTGTCTAATAACTGAAAGTATATAACCCAGTATACATAAATATCCCCATTGTTACAATTCTCACATTTCCGTTCAGAGTCCCGTCCAGTAGAGATTTGAAGAAAGACCTCTTTTGACACCCTTGGCCCTCCACTTACAGTACCGCTCGAAATTAAGTGCCCTTGAAGTCGGCTTCAGATTCATTTGAAGCTAGGTAAACTTCATGAAGTTGAAGCTGACTCCGGCATCAAACCCTATATGCAATGTTTTAACGCCCTTTTAGAATTTGATGCTATACAGATATGGCACACTCCTCCTTATTATATAAAGCATTTGCCAGACTTTTGCTTGTGAATGCTTTTCTTGCTTGCTAGCTTCTGCTGTTCAGCTTTACAGTGGCATAAAAAGTATACCTTACTTATATTCATTCATGATATGTATTTTCTTTAGGCAGTACTATTTTGGCAGTGCGCAAAAAACGGCTGGCCGTCTGTGTAGCAATCGGCGTTGCTTTGAAGATTTTTCAAAAAGCTACACCAATTCCAGCCTCTATAAAAGCTGTCATACAAAAACAAAACATAAATGGAAGTTATGAAAGTAGCATAACGAAATTAAAGTAACTGCAAATGCACGACAGAGTTTAAACCAATTGAACTAAATTAAATTAAAATTAACTAACTTAACTAATTAACTAAACAATTAAAATAAATTCAACACTAATAATTGAATAAATTGTTAGTGTACTATCATTTCAATACACTTAAACAACCACATTACTTAACAGTTGTGCGTGGGGGGGTATTCCGGTATAGTTAAAGTACTTATAATTTACTCGCTTGCAGCAGCGCTTTGTCAAATTAAATTGAACCCTTTTAATCTTGCTAGTGAAAAAAATCAATTAATTAATCTTATCTCGTCGAGCTCGCGAAAAGCTTCAAGATCAGTCACCGAGCAGATTCATTAAGCTAGGATTTGTTGAGTCTTCTTAATTATTAATTGGGTGTAACAGACTGCAACAATTCACACAATCTTTTTTCTTGTTGCAGTTAAAACTGCATTTTTATCTCTGCTTGTATGACAGCCTTGTAGAGGCTGGAACTGGTGTAGCTTTTTGAAAAATCTTCAAAGCAACGCCGATTGCTACACAGACGGCCAGCGGTTTTTTGCGCACTGCCAAAATAGTACTGCCTAAAGAAAATACATATCATGAATGAATATGTGTAAGGTATACTTTTTATGCCACTGTCTAGCTGAACAGCTTAAGCTAGCAAGCAAGAAAAGCATTCACAAGCAAAAGTCTGGCAAATGCTTTATATAATAAGGAGGAGTGTGCCAAATCTGTATAGCATCAAATTCTAAAAGGGCGTTAAAACGTTGCATATAGGGTTTGATGCCGGAGTCAGCTTCAACTTCATGAAGCTTACCTAGCTTCAAATGAATCTGAAGCCGACTTCAAGGGCACTTAAGGGGGGGGGCTACTAAAGGTTTGCCCCGACTTTGTCAGATTGGCCTACTTTTTGGCGAGGATATAGAGCATGGGTGTGGTCAAAAAATATCGGGTGCTGAGATCTTAGTTGCCTTCCAGCCATGTGCAGCCGTCGCGTTTATGTGCCCGACCCCCCATTTTTCACAACTACCAACATAATTAATTAAAAATTTCTACTGACTGGTAGGCCCAAGCTTCAAAGCTGTCATTCGCCAATATGATTTGGCACATACGTTCCTACCTGCAGAAAAATACTGGATGTCTGTATCTTATCTGCATCTAAGGGAATTACTCTTCAAAGTTGAAGTTTCGGCAAAAATTTAAAAAATTTTGGCTAACGAAAGGAAAATTTTATTACTGGTGCGAGCTACAAGGCTGTAATTTGGCATAGAAGGAGGCCCTATAGGAGTACTCATTCGTGCCAAATGGCAAGAAATTCTGCCGCGTGAAAAAATTTTTATGTCAACTTTAATCTTCAAAAATTTCCAAAACGCCTTCTTTGGGGAATGGTAGCCCAGAAATCGAAAAAATCAAATTTTTTCAAATTAAATTTTTTTGAGATATTTGAACTCAGCGAGGTCGAAAACACCCCCACAAAAGATTTCAGCTCGATTAGTGAAGGTTTGCGACTTCTATGGCTGCAGAAAGCCTCTACACAAGATCCGACAGACTGAAAATGGCGGTTTCGGCAATTTTTGAAGATTAAAGTTGACATAAAAATTTTTTTCACTCGGCACTTTCACTTGCCATTTGGCACAAATGAGTACTCCTATAGGGCCTCCTTCTATGTCAAATTACAGCCTTATAGCTCGCACCAGTAATAAAATTTTCCTTTCGTTAGCCAAAATTTTTTAAATTTTTGCCGAAACTTCAATTTTGAAGAGTAATTCCCTTAGATGCAGATAAGATACACACATCTAGTATTTTTCTGCAGGTAGGGACATATGTGCCAAATCATATTGGCGAATGACAGCTTTGAAGCTTGGGCCTAGCAGTCAGTAGAAATTTTTAATTAATTATGTTGGTAGTTGCGAAAAATGGGGGGTCGGGCACATAAACGCGACAGCTGCACGTGGCTGGAAGGCAACTAAGATCTCAGTACCCGATATTTTTTTGACCACACCCATGCTCTATATCTTCTTCTTCTAGCACCCCCCCCTTAATTTCGAGCGGTACTGTAGTGCTTGAGGCCGGCCGGCCTAAGTCGCCACCGGCCAGGAAGCAAATAAGCAAGAAGAAATTTACAATTTAAAGCAACTAAAGGGCCTATTTCTTTAGGGATTAAAATGGTAGGATTAAACTTTATTAAAAATCAGCCGGATTAAAATTTCAACAGCTGTTCCTTTAATACTGGATTAAACGGATTAAAATTCACACGTTTAATCTGACCATTTTCAATCCGCGGGTTTAATTTTTAATTGGTTAATTTTAATCCACTTAATCTGCCATTAAGGAAACAACGATTAAATATTTTAATCCCCCAACTTTTAATCCGTTTAATCCACTTAGTCGCACGAGGATTAAAAAGTAATTGCAAATGCAGGCGGCTGATTAAACGGATTAAAATTAATCTTAAAAGAAACAGCGATTAATCAGGTCGGATTAAAATTAACTCGCTGATTTTTTAATCCTAAGTATGAATAAAGGAATAGGATTGGAAACCCGGCCGACCTCAAACCTACTACCTCCACTCCCTCCTCTCGATTTTCTGCAGACAAGTTTCAATGCACCCTGTTCTTTTGCCAACTTAGCTACTATACTCTAATATGGGATCCGATTGCTGGAGATTTCTTGTCTGCGCCGACGACTTGTCTGCACTTAATAAGATGCAAAACTTTCAGTGGGGTAATCGGAATTAGCAAGAATTGCAATTTTTGCTGTTTTTTAGCAAAAAGTACATACATCGAATTTTTAACAATTAATTTTTAAGACATTTGAAAATAATCGTTAAAATTTACTTAATATTCGCCAATTTTGTCAAAACTAGATCAGGATCTACCCTTTCTGGCAGAGAGGTTCTGGTCCACCCGCTTCCCTTCTCACCGAGAGTAGTGTACCAATTTTTGTGGTCTGGGAGTATGCCGACCCTCCCCCCACAAGCTCTCTACGTTACCCCATGATATTATCGTTGTGTTATTTTATGTACTTATGTTATGTTATGTTTTATGTTATGTTATGTTATGTTATGTTATGTTATGTTATGTTATGTTATGTTATCTACGTTATCACAGTAGATGCGCTGGAGCTGTCTGTGTTGCTAATAGAAAATTATATTACGAATGTGAATGATTATGAGTGATTGTGAATGAATGAATGAATGAATCCTTAAGTAAAAGTATATGTCTTGTTATTCGTTGTTAGCGTTGTCGTTGTCACTGTCGTTGTTATTGAGGCTTATACACTTATTGCAGAACGTACAGGAGTTATATTGCTTATACTCTTATTTGTATAAGGTAGGCGGCCGGTATAGACTGTAAACCGGGTTTTTTACATTTTGTGGTCCTAGTGATACATGTAACGATTTTTAAAAATTTAAATAGAATCTCACACGCTTGTTGAGTGATTCATCTTCAAGGTAGATATTCTGCATCTCAAAACCCTGGAACGGTACGGTACCCTGGAATTATAATTTCTTGTAGGTCCTCCAAATGCTTACTTAATGAAATAAACCTCAGTTGAATAATCTGGGTTTAATTGTTGATAACATTACCCCTGGTATATTCAGGGAAAGCGATGGCTTTCCACAGCTAACTCGTCTGCATTGTATTTCTCTTTTTGTGTTCTCACCCTACATACACGAACAGACAAAAGGTGATTTTTAATACAATAAAGTTACTACAGACTGAAAGGTTATTTATTTTCGCCATATATTTTAGGCCGAATTGAACTTTTCTACTTGAAAACTATGGTAGGGAATCCTCTGGTATTAGAGGAAAGGAGAATAATTTTCAGAAGATTGTTACGTACGTTGCCTCTGTCTATCTATGCCTGTCTGTGTTTATGAAAGCGAGGAAGGAGGCTCCTCCTACGCGGGTCTCTCTTTCAGGCTAGCTGTATTCTAGGCTTCCTGAGTCTCTCCTTTTGACTACCAGGCCCCTCTCTTCTTCCTCCTTCTCTAATAAATTATCCACTCTTCATTTCATCCGACTTTAGGTGTTTCTTTGTCGACTGGGCCGGACTCTAGTCGGTACCCGCTTCCGTCTCCCCTCCCCCCTCACTCACTCTCTAAATCTTACTCATCTTTACGCTGTTCTTATCTTGTCACTTAAACCTAGTTCTCCTCTAGTAGCTGTCTAAATGGCTTAGTCCAGAGAGGCTCCATTATGTCTGCTAAGGGGACATATCTTTCCAAAATAGCCACGTCTCGAATTATACAAATTTGAAGATCTATTGTTTGTTGTCTTTTCATGACCGAACTGACCGAAAGCCAAAGCATGAAAATTTAAAAATTTAAAATTAACTTTTATCCTCTATTATTCGCTCACCCAGCTTGTTAATTTTGACTCCATGCTTTTTGGCTATTTAAAATCTCGCTGGTTCAGAATGGTTGAGTCATAATAGGTGATGATAGGATCAAGTGATGATAGGGATGACTCATAGATTTTAATTTTAACTCGTTTAACTTCCTTCGTTTTTCCAGTGCAGGCAAACCGGTAAATGCTGCCAAACCAACAGAGTTACATTTAATTCCTTTATCCCTTAGCCTTAACCGAATCACCGAGGGGAACGGAGTTAATTGTTACCCATTTAACTGACACGCGAAATAAGACTCTGAGACTATTGCTGATTTTTGCCAATGGTCAATCTCGAAGGAGCAATAATGTGTTAGTTTTAGTGGTATGCCAATGCTTTGATTGTATTTGTAAAAGACCAGTCCATGGGTCCATAGGTTCTTGGACTAACGAACAATTTTCCGCTTTTATATATAGTTCTAAAAAGCTGATCCAGCAGATACGTGACCGATTGGACACTTGAGTTAGATAATCCAAGCGTGAATTCAAATTTAAGCTGTTTTGGTGGTAATTCATTTTGGTGCCTAATGCATTTGAGAGTGTGTGTTAATCTCGGACTTCTGCGTCAAAGATTGCCCAGTGATGAAGTACAAAATTTCATTCAGTTTTCGATTCGATTTCGTTCAAGGTGGTTCAATTCATGTGCAAGACAATAGGAGCCATAATAGCACAATCTTTATAAACAGTTTGGGCGAAATCCGTAAAGGCCGAACTTTTGTGGCATCAGTCAGGCTCCATTTGCCACTTCCTTCTACAAATGGTATGTACATCGACTTTGTAAATCTAAAAGTTTAATTTTTATGTAGGACCATTGAGTGATCTTATCAGGTTGTTCTTCTCAACTCCCGCCATGTTGCCAAACTCACCAAAACGAACTTACCTTTTTCCGGTTGTAAATCAGTGAATGTTTATGTTGTATCTCAAACGACTACCTTTTAATTTAACTTAGCATTAACTCACTCAGTACAATATGGATCATCCACCTTATAGTGGTACATATATGTCTAACTCCCAAATGTTTCGATACAAGACTTGATCAAATCACAACAGTTTACTTCTCTATGATGCGCATTTCGATCTACAAATATTTATACCATTCCTGTTTGTATCTTCAAGTGAAGACTTTCTGTTTACTACCTCTGGTTCTCTCTGCTTATTATTTACGGTTGAGCAGTAGTTCTTTCATTTAGTCTGCTTAGGGTGTCAGTTTCACATAAAGTAGAAGGGTGGGTGGTAGTATTCTTGACCCAGATCCTGAACACTTTTGCTGATTAGACAGAAACTGAACTTATTAATATCTACCCTTTGAAGGTAGACAGTAATACGTTGACAACAGACATTGTAAGTTCTAATGAACAATGCTGAGTTATCTTGGCGTGAATTTACTGCTGCTATCGTGCTGGTTAATTTACGACCAGGCCGTGTTATAATGTCATCTTTTAATCTGATATTTTCTGTCTTTGTTTCTGTTTAACCAGGAGAAAAATATACCTGAGATGATTTTTACAAAGTTTAGCCATTAATATTCAGTTCATGTAAGATTAAATTTAGAAACTTATAAACACAGCAAATGATGCTGAGACAAAATAATAGTATTTAATAGTATTTTAACTGCAGCCTGGCATTTCATATTTATATATGTTTGACAATTTTTTGTGACGGTAAATTCTTTTGTTTTCAGTAGACGGTTTTTCAAAATACTGAAAGGTGCAGAAATTTTGAGCTGTCTGCACTCTTGCAGCTCTCTTTATGAGCTATTATGAGAAAACAGAAGCTATTAGCTGTATAGCTTCATAGTAGTGTTGTTGCCCGGTCGGTTTTGTGGCCTGTCAAAACAAACCGGCCTGGTACTAGTTTTGCCGTATTTTTGGTGCATTTTGCGCAAATTTTTGCTCTAATTTTAACTCCTGGTTATGATAAGAAATAATATAATAAAACTGATATTATCACCTATTGGCCTGGGTCAAGCTTCTGTTTCTGACTGATTCTGACCCAGTTTTCCTGCATCGCCCTACTCTGGGCCGGCCGACTGATCGCAGCGATTTGACACCGGCCGGCCAATAACTCTACTAACTGTGTAAACGAGCTTTTCTTGTTTTACCAAAGTTTCCCACTAAATCCGGAAAAGCAAGAATGCCCATTTCACACTTCTCAGAAAGTTGAAACGTACGTGTTTACCTAACATGTATGCATATTGCATTGATGATTGCGATGCTACGCATTTGAACACTAGCACCGTAAAGCTTTCTCTTTTCTGTACTATACCTAAACCTTCAATTCGTTCGTATTAAGTTTTTCTGTGTGGTTTTTTAAGCATTAGCATTTTCTTTCACCATGATTTTATGATTCTACAACACTACAAGTACTTCTGCGAAAATCCATATGCGGCAGATGAAATGGAATCCAAAGTTTGTGACTTTTATGGACCCTATAAATTTTTTGCTTCAAAGGTTTCTTTCTGCTTGAGCCTCAGCTCTGGCTCAACAACAAAGGCCTATTCTGTTGGAGTAGATAATCAGTTGATTGCAAGTGATAAAGAGTTGTTGGGGAGTTTGGAGTTTGTCCGTTAGTGAGATTAAAATTATTGATGTTTCAAGGCGCGGGCTTGTTTTGAAGCCATGAACAGGTGAAATTGGCACTACCTAGACTAGATAGAAGAGAAGACCATAGCTTTATACCTACGTAGGTAGAAAATCAACTCGGCTTTAGTGTTAAGCAGTAGCTCTTTGTTATTTAGTTGCAGCCTTTTCTCAATTGCCTGCCAACTTCCGCCTGGTTGTGACGTGGAGAAACTGTTTAAAATAAGCCCCATAAACTTCCATTTCCGGCTTTCACGCCTGCAAACATGATCCCTATCTTTCGAATCGAATTTCCTACTGTTTACCACCTTTAACACAACTAATTGGATTAAGAGTTAATACCAGTAATATCTCGCCAGAATTTATCCTAGCAGAATGAAAACCAAAAACGGAAGCTGGATAAAGTTACTGGCAAGTTACTAGCATTTTACTATGGTAAAGAAATTTCATTTCGGATTCTATTTTGCTCTTCTTTCTTTCTTTCACACCTCACTCACGACATCCTTTGACCTAGATCATTTCTGCATTTTCTCCAAAGATAAAAGTATTTCAAAACTTTCAACTCCTGCTGCAGCTTCAACCACCACACCCTACAAACTTTGTAAAATTAAACTTGTTTAAAAATGCATTTAATTAATACTTATATATTGCCACTATACTTTTTCTTTCGGCCTTAGACTAAAACTAATGTTTCAGCTGGGAAAACTGAAAATGAAGGCAATTTAAGGAGGGTTTCCTTGAAAATTCTTCATCTAACGGATATGATTCTGTAGCTATTTATGGATTTTGAAAATCTAGTTCAGTTGTCTAGTCACATCATAGCAACGGATAGAAAAGGTAATGTATAAAGCCAAGTCGGTTATTGCAGTCTCGCCCAGGGAAACCAGTCCTGCTTAATCCAACAAAGGTTGCAGAGTCTAAAAGAACTGAAACCTAAAATACACACTTTGTAGGCCAATAATAGAAAATATAGGCTTCAGAAAAGGATCAGAGAACGTCAAGGCTCCATAGGACAAAACGAAAAGTCTGAAGCCATTCGAAACTACTTTTTATAATATTTAACACGACTACGTTTAAAAATTTGCCCTATGTCAGTGTCATTTCAAGTCGCTAGCCCAGTTGTTAGGTACGGATTTGATTTTTGCCTCTGATACACGCTTCACAGAGAGATCGAAACAGACACAGGATCACTCTGTTCACCACTCTTCTGTCTATTTCTAGCGTTGTATCTCTGTTAGGCTGGTGATTCTATTAACGTAATTCTTTCCAAGTTTAGGTAGTTCATGCGCGACGAAGTTTACTGAACAGTACTCATATCATTTTGAAGTATGCCTTTCTCAATGGTTTATATATATATATATATAGGTATCATAGGTTAACGCGGGGGGGTCCAAGCCCCCCCCCAACCCGGACAAGGTACAAGCCCTATCGCCGTCGGGGACAAGGGGTAACGAAAAAATAGCCAAGGGGTAACCAAAAACAGCCGGAAAAAATTAGTTTTTACAGTAAAATTTCAAAAAATTTCCGGCTTCGCCGGAATTTTTTAGCTTACAATGTCTATTTTCCGGGAATATCGCGCAGAAATTTGAATTTTTTCCAAAATGTATTCAAAAGCTAAGTAAAGAAGAAAGGGGTAAAGGCACACTTTAACAAGGGAGGGGGGTATGGGGGGATACGGGACCCCTCAAAAATTGGAGGTTCGGTACAAGGGCTAGCAAAATCACACCCAAGGGACAAGGGACAGTGCCAGGAAACGCAGGTCAGACTAAAAATTAATGGAAATTTTAGCCTAAAATAGCTAAAATTTGCTAAATTTTCAAAAAATTTCAAAAAATCGCTAAAAACTGCTTATTTTGCTCTACAGTGGCTGTAAAATAGCTAATTTAGTGATAAATTCGCTCAAAATTTGCAAACATTGCACTTTTTCTAGTAAATTTTCTGCTGGGACCCTCCCCCCAAATTTGAAATAAGGTACAAGGGCAGGTAAAATTTGTGCTAAAACAGGTACAGGACCCCTCAGTAATTGGTATCCTTGTTAATGTATGGGTAAAGGGTTAAAGAATATATAAGCCCAAATCTAAACAAAATTCGTTATATGTAAAGTTTTAAGAACGTTACTATTCGTTATCTGTTATTTTTTGTGATCAAATTACTATAAGTATCCTCTTGGATTCTAGAGAACTTGATTACGTATGTTGGTTAATTTGGGATGCTTTTTAATTTAGAATGCTAGTGTCGAAATCGCAGACAATGTCACAATTATCCCCATCAGCCGACCTTCTCAAGTTCCACATCCACGTGCTTAAACTTAGTAATAATGATCGGAATTAGATTTATTACTCAAGCATAGGTAAACCACTTTTAGATACCTTTGACGCAGCCCAATTCCACAGTCCCTATTTTTGCCAGTTATCTTTTTGAGGTTCGTCAGAGAAAGTACCAGTTTTGATTTCCTCTATAAATTAGATTTCCTGCCTTCAGATTCTCGGCCGTGTGGTTTCAGTTCAGCGTTGGAAGGTCATAGAAATTTCATAATCTGGTTAGAGGGATTTTTCTAAAGACAAGTTATGCTGTTTTTCCCTAATTGCATTCTAGCTTTTCCATCTGTTTTAATTAAGCCAGCCAATCCCCCAGTGGTTACATCGCTCCTTGTTTGGTTTTTCGGACCGGCTTTATCTGCTAGGCCGAGGTTCTTAATGAGCTAACGCACCCACTAACGACCCCGCTTCCCTTCCCTTCTCTCCGTCATCCCTTATTCCTGGAATTTTAATCATACTCAGAGACCCAGCTGACAGGACTCAAAAGTTAAGCCTTTCATTAAAGTTTAGACTTTGGTTTTGCCAGGAGCCGTCTCTGACGTTCGCTCCCACCTCTAACAAACTATCACCATTTACAGCAGTCTCATTAAACGTTGTCGCAAATGTGAGAAACTAAAGCTGAAACCGAATGCTAGAAATTAATAAAAATTCGAAGTGCTCTAAAGTTCAACTGGCGAACTTTTTCATTTGCTATTGATGTTTAAAATTATTGTTTCTGTAGTGACCGAAATACCTGTTAGCCGGGTTCGTGCATTGTATTAATGACATAACTCCCCTAACTTAGCCAGGAGTTTCCCCTTACTTTTTATGCAGACTAACTACAACTGCGCCTGTTATCTTGCTCCGAATTTCTGCTCTAATGTTATGAAACAAAGAGTTTCTTTAAAGAATTTCTAGATATTTTCACCGCTTCAAAAATCAAGAAAAGGCATATGATCCTTTGCAATTATGCTATGTAAAACATTATGTTAAAGAAGTTACGCCAAACAAGGCTACATCAGGTGAGTTTTACGTACGTATGTCACAACTTGTATAACTCAGTCATAACATGCTATTTTGGAAACCACTTTTCCAACTTTCCCCCACTCTTTTTCTCTTCTGTTTTCTGTCAGTAGAAGAAAATGACTGATCCAGGGCATTAATCTTTGTTTCTGTATTTTGCAGGATAATGTTTAATGTATGTGCCTTGAAGTGTGGTGATTTAATCAGTCGGGTATCCAAGCTCCATTACCAGGTAATCATTCATTCACCATCTGGTATCGCCGTTTATCATGGCCTTTCTCTTTCAGAATCAGAACCCTCCAATATATCACTAGAACCATGTCCTTAGGTATATACCTACATTTCTAGTCTCTCTAAACCGTAGACCGTATGCTGAGTTTAGGCTTGTTGAATTCAAAGAACGCCATGGTACGTAACTGATGGTACGTTTGACACACAACTAATTATTTCACATACACGGCTATCGTTATTTTTGGCTTTTGATTAATGAACGATGTAATCAAAATATCTGAACTGTTTTGCTGTAGTCAGGGGGAACCAACTTTGGACAAAATGATGTTTCGTAATAGCTGAATGTCAAGAAGGATTCAGCATGTGTAAGCTGACATGTTAGCAGTAAAGCAATATAGGCTAGGTACGATAAAAATATGGGCAAAGAATTATGACTGTAAAACCGAACTGAATTCGGATCGATCCCTATTCCCTTATATTATATTTTCTTGTATTGTCTTAACTCGACCTGATTTACTCACATTGACACGAAATTGATCTGGCGAATTGCTCCTGCTTCCTTCGACCCAAACGACGCTTACAAAGTGAGAACGTAGCCTTATAGCAAGAAAATATGAGTGACCCAAAACTGAATACATATCCAGACATAAGAAGCAGACATAAGGCCTTTACTTCGGAATGTGAGCCAGATCCCGAGGGGAGGGAGGTGCTAAAGAACTAAATTTTCTGACTTATGGGAAAACTTGTAAAACAAAATAGGATTCTTAATTCTTCCGGAATCTGGAGGCTTTTTCGGGAAAGGGCAGAGTAGAGTAAAACTTCGCCGAATCTTTTCAAGAGAGAGGTAACAGAGTTAATTTTGGCAGTACTCCACTGTGTAGTTTGGGTAAACGACGTTGACTACTTCAGGACTTAGACTTGAAGTATTAGATTAAATTACAGGTCTAACCGTAGTGCGCGATATCGGAAATTTCTGAGATCTTGACCGACTGAGATCCAACATTATAGAAACCACAATTCACTAGTAAATTCAAACAACTCAGTGGCAAACTAATAACAAATCTAACAAATCCACTGTTACTCTGCTTTACCTTTTTTGAAGAGTAAGTAAATAAGTAAATCAGCTCGGATCCTGCGCTCAGGTGGACAGGGAAGGGAAGAATGAGGTTTTCTCCGTTTGGCAATGCCGCCCATAAAAGATACCAAAATTGTTTCTACAATGTTAAGAAATTTGGCCACAAGAGAAGAAAATTACCCGAACGATGAGGTTTTGCGACTAGAATTTCCAAAACTTTTCCAGCATCGCTGGGCTTTTTTCACTCTACATCACGGTTTCTGCGAAAAAACATTGAAAAATGTTTTCTCTGAAAAGTTGGAAAATTTGTTAACAATAGACTAATTTTAGTTTCCGAAGGCACGTTACGAAAAATTGCTTTCACAAGGGCTCCCGAGATTACTTTCCAGGCAACCCTTTCTTTTTTGTATGGTGGTCGAGAATGGCAGAGTATATAGTACGTTTCAGACGTACTGCAATGGGGAAGCAAAATTTTGGGATCTGTGGAGCTCATCTCCCTCATAGAGGTCGATCACCCCTTTCCCTGAGCCCGGATTCTTGCCTGCCAGGCTCCGTCCGAACGTTAATGTCAAACTATAAATATTTTACAATTTCACGGATCCGACTCCTGTTAAATTTAGTTTCAGTATTAACTCGTGAATATTTAACTATTTTTCCTACTGAAGATTTGTTTCTGCAAATGCATGAGCGAACGCTCGGACCTTCGTTGTGCTGCAAATGTATGCACAATAGACATTATTTGTATGAACACGGAGGTTAGGTAAATAGTACGGAACCTGATCTCTTGAAAAATATTTAGTATTTTAATAGTTGTCATCCGTAGCTACAAAGATTTGGGATTTATTCGTTAGAAAAATACTTTATAGAACGGTTTTGCATTCATAATTCTGCAAATTCAACGAGCAGGAAACATCTTGGGCGACACCTCCTAGTGTTAATTAAGTGTTACTTAACATTTAACGTTAACAATTAGCATGACATCTGATAATGAAAAAAGTCGTTTTACAAAGTGATTTACACTTTCGATCACGAATCTGGTTGTGCAGAGCTGATAGCATAGTAAGATAGAAGCTAATTTTATTCACAAATCTTTTCAAAAACATCTTTTAATCGTTTCTGGTCCATGTCAAGATAAAAGTTAGAACCCCAGAATCCCCAGATCTAAGTTCAGGCAACGCACACACTTTTCGGTATACCCGAACTCCAAAACCCTCAAAACCCCCAGGAAACACTTAAAACTAGACGGTAGAGGATCAAATCGCATGATAAAAAATTTCAGAACTTCCAAGAACCCCAAGAACCCCCATCAAAAATTTGAAACTAAATATGTGCAGTTACGGATCAAATCTCTTCGAAAAGTTAAGAATCCCCAAGGGCTTGTAGGAATCTGGTGGAGCCCACAAAATTGGAAGAGAAAATTAATCCTATAATTGCTCTCATGCTGAGAGGTTGGTCTGTATTAAAGAGAAATGGAAAGGTCAGACGTAAAGGTCAATACTTTGGGGGCCCCATCAGATTCTCTAACTACAAAGTTAGTACAAAAGTACAAAATATTGAAACTTCAGTTTTGGAATTCGAGCAGTGTTCGAATTGCGTTCGAGTACTTGACAAGTTATGAAATGAACTGAAAGCGCAAATATACTAAATACAAAGTTAATGTAAGAGATCTAGTGTTAGTTTGCCTGGATTATATACAGCAGAATTCGACTGTAATTGCACCAATTAAAAGTATTCAGAAAATTATTTCTATAAATTTAAAATTAAATTAATTGCAAAAAATTTAAAGCTAAAATCAAACTATAACTTACCACAATTTTGTTTAATATGAAAGAGTTAAACATTCAAAGCATTATAGAGAAGCTTTAACTTTTAATTGGGAAATTATTATGCTATAGTAAAACCTTAGAACATTGCACTAACTTTTAAGTTACTGTTATAAAACTTCAATATTTTGTACTTTTGTACTAACTTTGTAGTTAGAGAATCTGATGGGGCCCCCAAAGTATTAACCTTTACGTCTGACCTTTCCATTTCTCTTTAATACAGACCAACCTCTCTGCAGGAGAGCAATTAAAGGATTAATTTTCTCTTCCAATTTTGGGGGCCCCACCAAATTCCTACAAGCCTCCCCAAGAACCCCCAGAACCCCCATCAAACAATGAAACTAAACATAGTTATATATAGATAAAATCTCTTCAAAAATTTAAGAACCCTCATGAAAATAAAAGCTCCAAGAAAAACAAGTGGTAGAACCGAACGCATAAAAAGTGACTTTTATCTTGACATGATCCTTTTTGTTCTAGACTAGCTGACATTAATGCCAGTTATGGTGTCCACGATTTTGATTATAATAACGGTCATTTTGGTACTAATCCTGTTGGGTCTTTCCTTAGTGCTTTTTCGACAGACTGGACTGCTGCGCAAGATATGGCGATATTTGGCTAAAAGGGATGCCGACGAAGAGACTGCCATCCTTTATGCTAAATTAGATCATTGCCCACTATCCCCCACACAAGTTGTATGTTATATACACTATTATATATTATGTACTATTTACCTTTTACGTAATCAATAGCATAATGGTATACGGTATAACAGTGTGTTTTAGTTGAAAAGGTAAAGCACCAAACTATTCTTTTCCTTTCTGTATTTTGCAGCAACATACTAAAAATACTGACTTTTGATCAAGCAATTTCTGAGGCTTATCGTTGTGTTCGATCATCAATGAGACTTCTAGAAGAATACTTCCACGAGTGGTTCCAAAAGCAAAGTTTAATTTAAAGCAAACATTTTTATAAGCCAATGAAGTTTTGTTCATGCTACGGCTGCCCTTTTTGACTTTAGTTCCTTCCTGCTAAGAGTTATATATAGCGGTAAAATGAATTAGAAAGCATAGTGTTGCATAGATCCCAACGGTGTATTCCACTTACGCAGAATCCACTTACGCAGAACCTTTGTTCTCAGTTTCAGGTCACTGTCAAAACTCATGTTTCCACTTACGCAGAAAGATCAAAACTCAAGTTTCCACTTAAGCAGAAACCCCGTCTACAGCAGATTTGTTAGGAGTCAAATTCAAATTTCTGGGATCTTTTCAGGATGACCCCCAGGCCCAGATTCCGCACAACTTGACCAAATGAGCTGAAATTTGGTATGGGTGTGATTTCGACCACGTTGAGTTCAAATATCTCAAAATTTTTTGATTTCGCGAAATTAGATTTTTTCGATTCGTTAGGGGGGACCTAGGGGAACCGAAAAATTTTTTGTCTTCGATTTTGCTGAAAAGTTGTATTCAGAGGTTTTCGAGGTCGCAGAACACGAATCTGAAAACGGTTTTTCGATTCAGCTTTTCGTTAGCTCAGTATAAGCTCAAGTTTTAAGCTTAAGATGTAAGCTTATACTGAGCTGAAAACTTGAATCGAAAAATGAACTTCAGATTCGTGTTCTGCGACCTCGAATACCCCTGAATACAGCTTTTCAGCAAAATCGAAAACAAAAATTTTTCGGTTTCCGTTGGTCCCCCCTAACGAATCGAAAAATCTAATTCCGCGAAATCGAAAAATTTTGAGATATTTGAACTCAACGTGGTCGAAAACATACCCATACCAAATTTCAGCTCATTTGGTCAAGTTTTGCGGAATCTGGGCCTGGGGGGTTATCCTGAAAAGATCCAATTTCTGTAATTTCTGTAATCTGTAATTTCTGTAATTTCTGTAATTACAAATACCGACAGTATGGAGACACATGTTTGCATATCCTGCATTACATTAGAACAGAATTGCAAATTTTCTGAAGTCTAATTAAAAATGTATTACAGTAGCTTCTTACTCTTGTTTTCATTTCTGCGTAAGTGGAAACCTCAGATTTGCACAAAGTCATTCTGCGTAAGTGGAATCTCGAGTTTTGAAATCTTTTCTGCGTTAGTGGATTCTGCGTAAGTGTACCATTTGTACCATTTGTGACGCCCGCCATCTGGTTTCTCTTGTTCCCTAATTAGTGAAGTTTCCTCCTACAGGTTCCAATTAATTAGACACCCTTCAGTGAGCACCACCTCTTATCCTCCGTCGACCTTGGCTCAGGGATCACTGTTTCCTAAGTTTGTGTTATGGTTGGGCCAGTGCTGGAGCGGCCTACGGTCTCTTTTGTTTCCAGTTTTCAGCATTTCAAAGACCTATTCTCGGATGCCCTCGAGGGAATTCTATTGATTCAAACTCTTTTAGTTTGGAGTTGGTCGGACGGTTAAGCTCTAATCCTCTTTTGCCCCTGCTTTGCTTTGTGTGATGAAGTTTGTCTCGCTCGGACTGGTAGACATAATTTTGTTATCACTTCTTCCTCTACCTTAACACTGACTGATACTGGAAGGAAGGGGGGATTGGAGTAAAAGAAGACGAGAACTTTTTCAACATTTATTCAAAACTTTTTATTTATCTCTCTATGTTCAGGCTATCTGGTTCAGGCAGTGGCACTGGTTTGACCTTGAAAACTTCTCATTTTTTATTTAGAAAGCCTTGTCCTTTATCATTGCTGATTTTATTAATGCTATTTAGGCGAGTAACTACACTGCTGTTTTGATAGCTTCGTATGTAGATCTTGTCTCTTGAGGATTTTCTATACATTGTCATAAAATATTTAATTCCTCAGCCTTTTTCAACAAATGTATATTTTATCCGTGGTATTGCCAATAACCAAAGCCCTAAATAGCTGCCGCTGGATATAAAACTAATGATAGTATGTAACTAAGCAAAGCTAAAGTTGAAATTGGAAGAAAGTTGTACGTCAATGGTGGAGCCGAGTAACTATTTGCAAACCACCTGTTTACTTAGAGATTTGATTACAGGAAAACATTGTCTAACGAACTCCGCCTTGCCTATTCACTGGTTCAATTGATCATGGTCAGTTTAAAAATTCTGGCACACTATATAATCATGCTTCCGAAAACTAGTTCAATTTTCACCGATACTATCAGGTCCATTGTCGAAGTTCCCCAAAACGTGTATTCCAAATTATTCATAGTCCTTCGTGAACTCTAATCCTAGCTATGTATTCATCCTTATCCGGTAGGGTGCTTGGGATTAATAGGTTCTACGCGCCATGAGGAAACCAGCAAACGTTGTCCGATCCTCGTTTAGGGCACGGCAGCTAATCGGTAACCGGACAATTGCTCCACTGACAACCGTATCCCAGGGTCATTTGTCCGATAAGACCAACTGCCCCGCTGGACAACTGCCCCACAGAATTTTTATTTTCGAATTATATAGCACTTTCTCACATTTTTAGAATATTTGTATTTTTATGTTAGCTTTGTATTGGAATTGCGGCTACTCCGTAATAATATAAGACGCCTTGTAATGAGGAACGCCTATTTCACGACTTCATTTCACTTTCAATTTCCAGTGTCATAGGTTCTACTTTGGGGTTATTTGTGTGTTCATTCTGGTCCAAGTTGGATAGATTAACCACCAAAACTCGTTGTTTTTGAACTACAAAAATTAATCTGATGTAGTTGTCATTTTCCATCACCTTTAATTTAATCGACAAAGAAGTGAAAGGCGGATGACAGAAGCCTTGCCGTTCATGAAAACTATGAATTTGTAATAAACCATTATATTAATTTTCATTGTTCATAAACAAATAAAATTTCGCGCGATAAATAAAATTTTTAACAGCCACCTCACCCCAGTCAGTTCTCTGGTTAGAGGTACTGTCAGCCAGATTTTCGACTTTGACTCATGAAATGTCAATGAAATGACAATAAATAAGTGCATTCGCAATTATTCGATGTGTTCTACAAGGCTTTCAGGACGTCCATTTCTTTCAGCGTAATGGAAGTCCTGTAGAAACAAAAATTAATCCAGAAATATCTAAAGTAAGCATTACAGACATGGTAAAAATGACACCTAGCTAGCGTCCTACCTTCATAACGTTCAAAACTATGTGCTTGTGCTATTATGTAATGAAACTAGGGTTTCTTATTTTGAGTTTACTAAAGAGCTTCAATTTCAATAAAAACAAAACTGAAAGAAAATTCCAAAATTAAGGAAAAATGTGCATCAGACTTAGAAAATGAAGTTACTGTGGGCAGATGTCTAGTGGGTAAAGTTGTTCATTGGGGAAAAAGACCGTGGGGCAGTTGTCCAGTAACCTGACTAAAGTGAAACCAAGAGTACATAATAATAAGAGTATGCCACTAGGCAAGCTCTATGTTATCAGAGCAAAAACTATGCTCTGCACGCTAACGGCCCACCCCCCCCCGCAAATCAGACCCTAGTGACCCCCCCCCCGAAAATCAGTACCTGGTCGAAACGGGGGTACGCTCACTCGCTCTATGCTTATGTTCTTAAGCTCGAAAACACAAACAGTGCGTGCGCGAATTTTGTGCCTGCTTCGAGCTTTAGAACACAAACATGGCGCTCAAAATTTTTTGAAGTGCTGGGGGCAGTTTCATAAAAGTTCTCAAGTTCTCGAGTTCTCAAGTTGCAAGTTGCAAGTCTCAAGTCTCGAGTGCGGATCTCAAGTGTTTCATAAACATTTTCCGCAAACTCGAGAAAACTAGCCCAACTTGCAAGGCTACTAGAGAACTTGAGGTCTCAAGTTCAAGTACTCGAGAACTTGCACTTAGAGAACTTGAGGACTCGAGAATTTGCTTGCAGGCTAAATGAAAACGAGAGAATGCTCGTTTCCCTGTTCATTCACATATGGCTGCTTTGCACGCATTATACGCTCTTATTCCTATACCTGCAGCTGTGTTGTAGTAATATTGAAGTTCTTAAAAACAGCAGCTCCGCGAATCTAAACTTCTAAAAAATAAAGCATTCTTTTCATTCGATCATCGATCACACACAAGTTTTACCGATCGTGATAAACGATCACAAGTTTCGCAAAGTATTACCGCTTCCAAAAAGCTGAGAAGCAATTCACACTTTAAAATAACCATTGCCAGATATCCAACTGCCAAGTTTTATTTTACTTCAACTTTTCCCTTTAATTAACCTGTAAAAAGGTTTCAACAGAATTAAGCAATGAAGCAAAAAAGCGGATAAATACATAAAATTAAAATGAATTTGGTAATAGCGTGTGTAGAACAGGATACTCCTAAAAAATCAATACTTGTCAAGAAGCTATGAATGCTTGCTGACTAAGCAGACATTCATTAGCTACTCGAGAACTCGAGATGCAAGTTCTCTGGTCAATTTTGACCAGAGAACTTGCAGGCTACTAGAGACTTGCAACTCGAGAACTCGAGAACTTTTATGAAACACGCACTTGAATCTAGTGTAGAAATCTTTCCGCAACTTGAGAACTCGAGGACTCGCAACTCGAGAACTTGCAACTTGAGAATTTGAGAATGTTTATGAAACACTTGAGGTCTCAAGTATCGAGTACTTGAGGCCTCAAGTTGCGGATTCCGCAACTCGAGAAGTTTTATGAAACTGCCCCCTGGTCTGATTTGCGGGGGGGTGGGGTGGGCCGTTAGCGAGCAGAGCATAGTTTTTGCTCTGATAACATAGAGTGTGCCTAGTGGCACACTCTTATATTGTGTACTCTTGGTAAAACTAACTAACATAAGAGTACAGGATTCAAACTGTAAACCTTGGTATATTTTTCAATATTCTTATTTATAATTTTCATATTCAGATCAGCTTCAGTGCATCACCTGAAATTCCTGAAACTGCGTTGTACTTAGTGCGGCAACTTCACGGAGGCCTGTAAAACAGTCCAGTTGTCGGATCTATTTGTTGAGGTTTGCGGCGAGTTCTAGTGCTGCGCCGAACTGGAGCATGAGCAGGGTTATTACCTGTTGGATCTCGGCGACCAGCGTTTGCTATCACAACAGGCCGTCGCTGACTTGACCTGGCTATGTATTCGACTTTGCAGTTTCTTTCTTTGGAAATTTTCAAGCTTTCTTTAGAGGTTTCCTCTGCTAGATTCAAAGAGTTGGAAATATCTCATTTCCTAATTTGATCCACATGGCGTCCCCAGTGAAGACCTGTTCAAAATTGTTCAAAGATTATTTGTGGCACAATTTAGATTTCTATATCCTTTGAAATCAAATACCTACATCTCATCTGTAACCGGCTATGAAACAAAGCATCCCTCCCACCAAGAGTCCGTAATTCCCTTATATTATATGTAAGAAGAGCATTAAGCCACTAGAGGGCTTCCCTTCTTGGCATTGCGTAACGGTTCTCCGACCACAATACGCAAATGTTTCCCCGTTTGGGGGAGAGTCGACCAAATCGACAGCGCATAGCTCCTTCCGTTTGGTGTGGGGTAGCCGAAAAGAGGTCCCCGTTTGGTGGGGGGTGTAGGCAACAGCCAATCAGATTGCAGAAACCTCCCTCCGTTTGGGGGGTCTAGCAAGGGATTACGGTAGTTTCTGCTTATTTCTGAAAAGGGTCCACGTTTGAGAGGGTGCTAAAAGTGGTCGCAGTTTGGGGGGTAGGGGGTCGCCAACAGCCAATCAGAATGAGTCAAGCTTAGCCTGCTTGAGCGACCACTCCCCATTTCAGTGACCCCCCCCCTCAACGAGGACCTCTTTCAGCGACCCCCCCCTAAACGGAGACCTCTTACGGCTACCCCCCCCCCAACCAAACGGGGGCCACTTTCCGCTACTCCTTACCAACCGGTGGGGGGCATACCTGTCGAAATGTCTAATGCAGCAAACAACGACCCCCCCCCCCAAACGGGGTAACATTCGCGGGATCGTTTGCGCTTCCCCCCCCCAGAACTAACTTTTGATTTTTGTTGCATACAGGGGTTTTTGAATTTGATTTTGAATTTGAATATTTCTGAAATCCGTTTTTTGATTTCGCTTTTCTTTAGTTCGGTATAAGCTTACATGTTAAGCTTACAATTTTAGCCTATACAGAGCTAACAAAAAGTTGAATCGAAAAACGGATTTCAGATTCGTGTTCAGCGCCCCTGAGAACCCATGTATGCAACTTTTCAGTAAATTTTTTTAAAAAATATTTCGTTTCCTCTTGGTTCCCCCTTTGTTAAAAATATGTACTCGTTTTTCTTTCAAAAATAACAGTTTAACAGTTCTCTGATCCAATACGTTTTGATGCATGCAATAACTATGAGTTTAAGTGCTGATTGAATACATACTTCCTTTTCTATGATTCCCATTTTCTACAAATATTTGTGGTAGCAGAGCTAACATGCCTCGCTGTGCGGCTACCTCTGCCTTTCTTTCGGATGATGCAACGTGTACCCTATGTTTGAACAATGTCCCTGAATCCCTTCAGTGCGACACCTGTCACAGTTGGTGGTGTCTTCATTGTATCAACCACAAGACACCTGGTTCACTTTCTGACCTGCTCTATGAAACTCTACGGACATTGGGTCATGAGTTTGCATGCAGCTGTCTGAACTGTACTACCATGACTTTGCCACAGTGCCTTGTTGTCGGAGGCACCTTCACGCGAGACGATCTTCTCCACACCTATCACTGCGCTCCTGCTTCTTTCCAGATTCATACCCACACCCCTATCCCTACAGCCGCACGCGGTTCCCCTTCTGAGCCGCCCCAGCCAGTCGAGCAGTCCTCGTCAACCCCATCGTTGACGATCACCTTCCAACCAATTCAGCCTCTGCCCCTCATACTTCACAGACACCGCCCGCGTCACCCACCACCGTTGACGCCAACCTCCTTCAACGTCTGACAGACTTGCGCCATGTCCCTCCTGGCCCAAGTTCCACGTCAGATGTTACGCAAGTACTACTGACCTTGCTCCAACAACAAGACAAGCGCCACGAAGCTGAGCTAAATCGTCTGGATCGTCAACGTCAAGAAGACCTGAACCAACACCGAGCTGAAATGAAACACATTCGCCTACTTCTGCAACAACTAGCTCCACCACCCCGTCCTGCCGGAGGAAGCGATGTCTCTCAAGGTCCAGTAATTACGACAAAGCTTCCGAAATTACAACTCCCCAGCTTTTCTGGAGACAGGTTGGCTTGGGCTAACTTTTGGGATTCTTTCGAAGTCAACATTCACTCACGGCCAAACCTTCACAACAAACAAAAGATGGATTACCTTTTACAAAGTCTCAAAGGCCCAGCATACGACAAAGTGAAAGGCCTTGGTCTGCAAGGGAATCGATACGAAGAAGCTATCGATATTCTTCAAAAAGCCTACGGAGGCCCTAATGATATCATAATGGCCAGCTGGGAAGCTCTGGGTAGTATGCCACCAGTAAAGGAGAACCTATCAAACCTAGAAAAATTTATAGACGAAGCCAGAGCTATTTCTGTGTCATTGGATCGGATGGGGATTCCTTCGCCATCAATCAAAGCTTACGTACCTCTGCTGCTGAAAAAACTTCCAGGTGAGCTGTACAAGAATTTGTCTCAGTTAGCCTTGTTAACCAACCAAGAGGTCACAGATTGGTCCATGCAGGAATTTTTGGACGCTCTTACAAAAATCCATAAGTGGCAGCTTAAAGACAAGCAAAAGAAGAAACCGGCAGCAGAGACAGATATATCTACAACAGAGATGCCTGCAACTGCTGCTTTCTTTCAGGGATCGTCGAAAGGCGGGTCCAATACTACGAAGCTAACCCGTCTCTGTCTTTTTTGTGGAGATAAATCCCACTACAGTGACACATGTGCAGCCGTCTCCGATGTCAATCGCCGAGGAGAACTGGCACGGGAAAAGAAGGTATGTTTCAAATGTCTTCATCCTGGCCATACCGCGAAAACCTGTAAGAGAGTAAAGACTTGCTATTACTGCAAAAGTGATAAACATAATTCGGCTTTCTGCAGACAAAGACAGAAGCCTTCAACAACCCAAACCAATCAACACATGACAACGCAGCAAGAGCAGCCTCTAGCGATTTCTGCCAACAACTCCGGGCAATCTGAAGAAGTACTCCAAGTTCAGCTATCCGGCGCTGGTGAAAAGGATGGTATCGTGATGGGTCAATTTCCGTGCCCTGTCAGAAGCCCATATTCTGGTGATACCCACACTGTCCATCTATACCTGGATGCTGGTGCCAGGTTTACCTGCATTGACAAAGAAGTTGCTGACAGAATTGGGCTGAAGCCACTGCGAAAAGTTCAGCTTGAAACTGCCAGATTCAATAGCAAATCGACAGAAAAAGTGACGGCGGAAATCGTGAAGTTCGTGCTTATCGGCCCTAAGAAGTTTGATCTCCATGTCTACGCTTATTCAATACGAGACATGGCACCAAAGCTTACACTTTACCCAATCCCCTTTGATCAAGCTACTGCTACTTTCGTCAATCGCTTGAAGCCTCTCAACATGCCACCAGCATCAACACAGCAAGTGAACATTGATATTCTACCAGGAATGGACTACTGGAATCTGCTCATGGGTCCTCAAGCTATCACAAAGGCCCTGCCTGTTGGTTCGTCAATGGCTGTGTATCACACACCCCTGGGAGTTATCTTGTCAGGTAATTACAAAACCAACAAATTTGGTGTTTCCAAGAAGTTAGCCGATGATTCATGCCAAGTCTTTCTGGCCAACACAACTCTGCATGAACCTGACATCCGGCAGTTTTGGGATCTGGAGAGTTTAGGGCTACACTCAACGGACAAAGATTTGGCTACAAAAGAAAATGGCGGGATACATCAACAGTTCACAGAAACAGTAATTCAAGAGGATTCCCGCTACTATGTTAGATGACCTTGGAAAACTCCAAATCCAGTCATAGAGACCAATTACGGCAAAGCCAAGCGACGTCTGATGCTTACACTACAAACCTTGGCACCAAATGCAAATGACACCAAGCATCTAAAACCGTACGACGATATCATCAAAAATCAATTAGCTAAAGGCATCATTGAAAAGGTTCCCACGGAAGCAGATGGTCCTGTCACTCACTACATTGCTCACTTTTCGGTGATCAAGGAAGACCGCAGAACCACCAAAGTCCGCATCGTTTATGATGCAAGCGCCAAGACTCCTGGAAATGGTCCATCGCTCAACGACTTGATCCACACTGGATCTAACTTTCTTCAAGATTTGATCGGCCTTTTACTGCGGTTTCGCCTTTCCAAAATAGCCATTACCGCTGACATCGAAAAAGCTTTTTTACAAGCCTACAAGCCGGCCTTCAAAAAATTGATCGTGACAGCGTACGATTTCTATGGATCGAAGATGTGCATGATCCCTGGGGTCAGCATAACCTAGTAGAGTACCGCTTTACCCGAATTCCTTTCGGTGTAGTGGCGTCACCGTACCTACTAGGTGCCACTATACATCATCACCTGGATTTGAATCCTTGCTCTCTGTCCACTCAAATCAAAGCCAACACTTATATGGATAATATATTCCTCAGCGCAAATTCTACAGCCCAGGCTTACTCGCTGTACGAACAATCCAAGAAGCTGTTCGCAAAGGCTGGTATGAATCTGCGTGAATTCACATCCAATGATTCTATTCTGATTTCACGGATTCCTGAGGAAGACAAGGTCACCGACACCAAGGTCAAGGTGTTGGGACTTACCTGGGATACTGTCCACGACACCATAGCTGCCAAAGATGTTCCTATTTTCACAGAGACTCCTACGAAAAGGGGAATTCTAAAACACATCGCAAGGCTCTTTGATCCCCTGGGATTATTGAGTCCGGTAACCATTAGAGGGAAACTACTGCTACAAACACTCTGGAAGAATAAAGTTGCTTGGGATGATCCAATACCGCTGGCATACACTAAAGAGTGGACTGACATCGCCGATGGGATATCTGCCGCTTCTCAAATTCAACTTCAGTGGAGCTTCAACTTGACAAATTGCGACTCCGTCCAGCTGGTTTGTTTTGCAGATGCTAGTTCTGTAGCATATGCAGCAACCGTCTACCTGTATCAGGAGCATCCCAAGAAAGAAGGTCACCTGGTTTTTGCTAAAGCCAGGGTCGCACCCATCAAACCAACACTTACCTTGCCTCGTCTGGAGCTCCTTGGAGTCGTCATTGGAAAGAGATTGGTACAATACATACAGCAGCAGTTGACATGTCGGGTCACCTCTAAATTTCTATTCACAGATTCCCAAATAGTTTTGCAATGGATCCACTCCAACAAAACCTTGGATCCTTATGTAGAACGTAGAGTTTCTGAAATCAGAGCTGCTACAGACATCCAATTCGGCCACGTTCCCTCAAGGCAGAATCCGGCCGATTTGGCTACCCGAGGACTACGCCATAGCGAAATATCATCTGTGCTGCATCCACAGGCTCTATGGTTCAAAGGACCATCATGGATGAACTCCTCAGACACTGAATGGCCACAACTAATCCACAAGACTACATGCCTGGAAAAAGAAATCTGTCTTCAGGTAGCTGCAAAAGAAAAGGACAGAAGCACTACCAAACAACAGATTAAAGAAAACCGCCATCCCTTCGGCCTTGACGTACAAAGCTTCTCTGACCTGAGAAAATTGCTACGTGTGACTAGCTACTGTTTGCGGTTCATTCATCACTGCAGATTGCAATCTGTCCCGAGTTCCCGAATAGTGACCGTGCCCGAAATTCAACAAGCACGTCAACTATGAATTCATGCAGTACAAGATGCAAACTATTCGGAAGTCAGGCTTGGCTTACTTAATGGAAAGCCAAGTCAGCTTGCACGTCAACTGGATCTATTTCTGAAAGATGGCGTTTTGCGGTGCGGCGGACGTCTAACCAACGCCCCAATCAGCGCAGAGTCAAAATTTCCCATCTTAATCCCCAAGAATAACCCATTCACAAGATTAGTTGTCATGGAAGCTCATAAAAGTATCCACCACTTTGGAGCAAAGGCAACCCTATCTGAGATTCGCAAAACCTACTGGATCCCACAAGGGCTAACGGACGTCAAGCAAGTACTCCGATCCTGCTATATCTGTCATAGAACTGAAGGGGGTACTTTGAAACCTCCCAAGATGGCGCCACTTCCCAGAGAAAGACTTAGTACTTCCCCGGCTTTTACTTACACCGGTCTAGACTACCTTGGGCCGCTGTATGTGAAATTGTCGCGAGGACAACAATTCGGAAAGAGGTGGATTTGCATTTTTACCTGCCTATCAACTCGTGCAATTCACCTTGAATTGGTTCCAGACTGTACAACACAAGCTGCTGTCTGCGCCATCAGGCGGTTCATTGCTCGCCGTGGTTGTCCACAGTCCTTCTGGTCAGACAACGCCACCCAGTTCAAAAAAGCGTCTACCCTCTTCCATGAAATGTGGGAAGATACAACTACGGCTGACGATCTAAAAAATTTCCTTGCCAGTAAGGAAATTTCCTGGAAATTCATCCCGGAAGGGTCTCCCTGGTGCGGGGGGTTCTACGAACGCCTCATCGGTTTGATTAAAAGGGCTTTACGGAAGGTCTTGTGGCGGTCTCGAATTCCAGAAGACGGACTTAGAACTCTGATATGTGAAATTGAGGGGACTTTAAACTTGCGCCCCTTGCTTCGTCCTTCAGCCGAATTTAAAGATGGTGAAGTCCTCACCCCTGCCAATTTTATAGCTCCCTCCATCCGTCTCACCCTTCCTTCCACCCCCGTGCCTTCCCGTCAGGATGCCCCACCAGACCCTGATCTGTCCCTGGCGAAAGGAGATATTCTGGAATATTTTCACATGGTTCAAGTAAAGTTGGATTCTTTCTGGAAGGTTTGGAAAACTCACTATCTCCAAGAGTTGAGAGAAAGTCAACATCTGTACTTCAAAAAGACAAAGGGAGAGAAGCCATGGATACCGGCTATCAACAAAGTCTATCTGGTCAAAGGACCCAGTCCACGAAATACATGGCCCATGGCCAAAATAGTGGAGCTCTTACCTTCCCCAGATAATGAAGTGCGCTTTGTTCGCCTACAATATCCAAATGGTTCTCAATCACGAAGAGGCATTAAAGACCTAGTGCCACTCGAAATGGAAGCTTAAATGAAGACTTAAATTTATGCGCCTGCTCATAAATCGGCGGGGAAGAATGTTAAAAATATGTACTCGTTTTTCTTTCAAAAATAACAGTTTAACAGTTCTCTGATCCAATACGTTTTGATGCATGCAATAACTATGAGTTTAAATGCTGATTGAATACATACTTCCTTTTCTATGATTCCCATTTTCTACACCCTTACCAAACTAAAATTTAAAATTTTTAAAAATTTCTGTAGATATTTCTGTAGAAGAGGTTAAAGTTGGAGTTGCGACACGGTAGGGCTCACCACCATCAGGGTGCCCCCCAGCCACATGGATAGGTTCTAGAGTGAAACTAATGGGCATTTTGGATTCACCATATAGGGGTTCCTATTCGAATACAAAACCTCAGCCCAGCAGCTCTCATGTGTAGAGCTCCATGGTCCGTAGGCCCAGACCCCCCCCTTTTACACACTAACTTTCGACCCCTGGCCAGGGCGCCACAGAAGCCAGATCGAAAATTCATATTAGGGCCATGGGGCCATGCTCCTCGCCGAACCTCAGACCCCTTGGCCCAGACCTGCTCAATTGAATCTTGACAAACGAATTGACTATTTTGGAAAAAACTATGTCCGAAAAAAATCGAAATCCTGCTATGTACACAGACCTATGGGGAGGTCCTACCTGCTCCATACTCATTTCCCCAGAAATGGGGGAAAATTGTTCAAAAAACCCCATATGGTATATATAGAAAATCTGAGATCTCCGACCTCTAGGGGGTGGGCGAAAAAAAATGGAGAGAAAGTCGTGCACTGAAAAATTCAATCTTTCATATCTCAAAAACTGCTCGGCCGATTTTGCTCAAATTTGCAGAGCATGGACCCCTCGTAAAGGGGTTTCTACTGGTACAATATCAAGGCTCTACCTCAACTCCTCCGCCGGCACCAGAGGAAACTATGTTCCAACACTGCGCAATACGCCTTTTTCAACCTATTCTAGGTAGTGCGCTGACGCGCACTACCTGATTTATCAACCTCCAGTATGCACCCATACACAATTACAAAGTTATCGGTCAAAAATATCAAAAGTTAGGGCTGGGCGGAAGCGCAAAAGATCTCGTTCGCGTATTCTGGTCGGAGCACCGTTGCGCAATGCCAAGAAGAGGAGACTCTAGCGGCTTACTCTTCTTCTATAATATAAGGGACTCTTGCTCCCACCAATGACACAAAATCGGGCTCACCGTTAGCGGATTTACGGTTTTCATCTTTGTTGCACTAGTTCATGCACGCATGTCTCAGAACTTTTGAATTTCAGAAAATTAGTTTTTTTATTTGACAGGGAATTTCGAAAAGCAATGTCCTATCATAACCCCAATTTTGCTGACAAGTTTACTGTACATAGTAAGGGCAATGTCCTGTAGTTTTCGATCACTACTACAGTCTTTAGTTTATCACATACCCTCTGTTGCTGTTACTTAGGATACGAGTACAGAATCACTTTGTATTTCTTATCTACAAATGATATTAATGTTGCGTCAATTCAATACGTCTCCATGTATATTATGAAAGTTGTGACTATATTTTATTCCATCATTATTCAAAGCTCTCAGCGCTAATTGGATAGTGCCAGTTTTAGCCTCTTTTTCGCCAATGAAAGAAAAAAGTTCCGCCTCAGTAGACTTAAACGTCAAAGTGTATTAAGTGGGCCTTTGTTGCAGGAGGATCCTACTACAATTACATTTGATCTAAACTCCAGTGAAGAAAAGCCACATGCTAACGGCTCCCTGGTCCTGAAGAAAGAGACTCTTCCAAATTTCTCTTTATTTGACTCCGGCGGTCAGCAGATCCCAATGTCCAACAACCATAACAATCATACATCGGTAAGTATATGGAAAGTCTTGCCTTTTTGAATGAAACCTGGGTGGAATAGGTATTTTCGTTTTACACAGAACAAATTTTTCGAACGATGTAATCTTTAATAATTGTTTCACCTATACTTCACGATATTCACGACTAGAGCAAGAGTCAAATCGCAAATGTGCAAGTGGCCTGAATGATCAAAGTATATGTTAGTGGTTCGAATTCCCGACACTGTAAACCTTTCTCGACCAATCACCAGGAGACTAAGCTCGCTCCTATCGGTTTACCTAAGACCAAGGCACCTGCCATGAAAAGATGCCCCAGTGTTGTAGCCATTAGGTATTTCTGGCTCAAAGCTTGGGATGAGCACCGAAACCTCATACATAAGTGGAAGAATTTTCTTAGGATTAAATCACGTACATATTAATATTCATATTTTTACATGGCATGAGGTTTTCTGTTTCTCATAATGGTAATCATAATGGTGTTCATAACTCATAATGGTGTTTCTCACAATTCTCATCTCGTATGGTTTTGATCTTGATTGAATCCACAGCATTAGTTTTCATTTCATCAAGATAATTGACCAGTCCTTGAAGCATATCAGAGTGGGATTTTTGCCTCTGGTTTTTGCTCTGTCAAAGAGAGGGCTTTTCACCCTTTACAACAAAAGTCGCCAACCTTCTGGTATTGGGTTTAGTCTTAAATGAATTTTATTTTTTAGTGCATACATACTGACTGACTGGTTTAACTGTTGCTTAACTTAAAATCTCCTGAAAACTCATGGATCCACGTTGTATGTACTGCTTTTGTTGAAAGCAAACTTTAAGCTTAATATTTTTAGTGTCCCCGCGATCCCTCCCCCTCAGATTCTTCGCCCAGTCGACCGCCTTCCACACCGGCCAACGGGGTGATTAGAGTAGAAGAGGGTTCTGAAGATCTCACAATTCCAGACTCCTGCGGAAGCAGAAGAGCTAGTGGAGCCAGCATATCATCAGAAGACGGTAAAAAATGGCTAGCTCATACTGAGAATGCTTGCCCGTAAACAGATGATTGGCTGCTTTTTTCTAAGTGGGAAATGATTTTCTCAGAAATTAAGAATAGTGGATAAAATTTTACTATAAAATTTGTAAACTTTTCAGTATGTAAGTTTATGAAAATTACCTCACAAGTTTTAACTAAGTACATAAAAAGAGCCTATAACTCTTTATTCCCACTCCCAATCCCTTATCATTTCCAGAGCCTTTATTTTTGACATAAGCAGCTTATGATTACCTTGTTGCGGTTTTAAATTGTAGTATGGTTCTAGTGAGAACATAAGTGAATAAATTATAAAAACCTTTTGAGATTGACTTTACTCCTTTCTGTGATATTACAAGCTAAATCTCCTTTATCATCTTCACGAATTTGTAGGTTAGTGATTTCATACACAATATACTTTAAAGTAAAGCCTCAGTAGAACATTTTGAAAGGGTTTCTCTTTCTTGAAACAGAAAATATCAGGAATCCTTCTTAAAAATGCCGCCTTCTCCATGCAATCGCCTACCCATTTTTCAGCTTGCCCACGGCTAATTTATGGCATAAATTAATTTTTACAAATTTATATTGAGCCTTTATTGTCTGTCTATGGCTTCAGACAGAACTGCTTCTATGATTAAATTGGGCTACTTTATATTTCATGATTTTCGTAAAACCAACTGTTTCTTTATTTCAGAAATGTCTGAAACGCTGATCAGTAGGTTGCCTAGAGCCCAGTCTTCGGACAGCATTGACTCCACCTTTTCCAACTTTGAAACAATTGAACAAGAAGCTGATTCCGGTCAATTGGAAGCACGGATGCAGTATTTAAAGTTAGTTTTTCACAGTCAACGCACAAGTCACTACTGTACCACTTTAGTTAAACTTGACAATAACTACAGTAATTTAAACAGTCTACCTTCTATATATTTATAAAGTGGCTGGTTCTTTTCGCTTGTTTTTCGTGGAACTTGGTCAGCTTTTTATGATTCACCGCTTAAGGTTTAGTTCAGTTTGAAAGTCATGAATATGACCTTAGTAGATAAAGTTATAATACTTAGCTGTATTCTATTAATTTCGTTTGTATGGTGTCCCAGTTTAATCTTGAAATCTAAATTCCCTAAATTTGTTCGTTCATAGAATTCAACAGCTAGACTGTATGCGGGACTTTTCTTTGTTTTAGGGATGAGCAATTATTAAATATTTGGATTCTTCAAGGTTATCAGCTGCGCGCTTCATCTAATGCTGATGTCTGGGTCGTTATATTTCTTCTTCCACATGCCAAACCTCTCTTCCGAACACAGGTAGATATACCCAATATGTATGTGTATATAACAAGAATGATCCTATGACTTGACCGTCTGCATCTAGAAAACGTAGCCAGTCCACAAAAATGAAACATGCGATCCATAATACTTTTCTTAAGTTCCTGCCAGTGATGGAACCGGGTCACTTAGGCTTGACCCGGTGACCCGGTTTTCAGAAAATTCCAAAATCTGCAAAAAATTTTAATTTTGCCTAAGAACGCTAAATTTTTGGCTTCCATGTTCCGTCATCACCCCAAAAAGGATAAATTACGACATGTTTGCTCTAGCTTTTTAAAAATGTATTTAATAGTAACTGTAGCACTTTCTAAATTTATGCAGAAATGAGTTTGCAAAACCAATAATTTTTCCGTCTGCGAAATTTTGCAAGGTGTAATATAAGTGCTTGTCCAAAAACACGGAGTACTTTAAAAATTTGGTTTTTCTTATGTATTGCGTTAAATTAAATTAAATTGTACGCTTATATTCAACATTTACCTTGATTGCGAAAATAATAAGCAAACCATGTATGTAGTACTAAATAGATTTATACAGTAATCATGAAACTGATAAAGCTAAACAATAATCTGCCAGAGACGGACAGATTCAAATAACCTCAAGCTGCGAAAATGCTCAAGACTAAAACGCAAGAAAAAAGCAAATTAATATTGGACAACGAACAAAAATTTAAGCTAAAACTTTAGCTTGATAAGCCAAAAATTTCAGATATTTGAGGTAAGTTCATAAAACCGGGTCAAGACCGGGTCGAAGCTCTTGACCCGGTGACCCGGTCATCCGGTCCAGAAAGTGACCCGAACTGACCCGGTGACCCGGTTCCATCTCTGGTTCGTTCTTCGTGCTTCTTACGTGCATATACGTATAGTGTTGTAGATTATTGCCCAATTTCATTCAAACTTTCAGAAAATTATGATAAATTCCTGTAAAAACTCCAGCTTCATAACGCACATGTACAGTGAGAAACGAAAATAATATTAAGTTCTAGAATTATATGCAGAAAATTATGCCCAGCGACTATGATCATTTTAAAGCGCATATGCTCTACAACTTTTCTTTTAGACTTTTAGTTAGACTTTTAAAGTCTAAATTTTAGTCTAACTTTTAGTTAGACTTTTAGACTTTTAGTTTTCTTTTAGTCTCTACTCTCTCTCATCGTTTTTGAGCAGTAAATTTTTGAAGAATTTTCGTTCGAAAATTACTTGTTTTTGACGCGATTTTGCTGAAAACAGGTTTTGCCGAATTGGTGCCAATGTAGACCACAAACAAAGTTTATAGTCAAATTAAAGAGCATCCAAAGCTGCACATATCGGGTTAATTAGATCCCTGTGCGCTAAGTCTATATAACTGATTTTGTAAAATAGCAGCAAAAAATTTTTGACCGAAGATTGCTCCACCTCCACAACTAATGGGTGAATCAAAATGGATTTTTAATTTTTCGCTCTATTAGCCTCCTATCAAGAGCAATGATTTTTCAAAGTTGGACAAAATGTGAAATTTGCAAAAATGCTCAATTTCTGCACACTGAAACGATGTTTTGACAAAATTAAAAACCGTGCCTGGCAAATTATCTCAGAAACGCATTGAATATGACCATTTTCTTTTTGCGTAAAAATTTTCTATAAAAATTTTTGGTCAAAAATTGTAGCTACGTTTGGTAAGTTGGCAACTAATACCAACTAGGCAGACACGTTTCAAGGTACCAAACGGCACAGAAGATGTAGAGCTTTAAATTGACATGTGGTTCAATTCATAACTCTTACTTAATAAGTAAGTAAATATACTCAAGTAAGTTACAGCTTTCCAAAGTTGCTAAATGTAAAGGAAGCGCTATACCTTAAACTGGTTTTATCGGGTATTGGGATGAATATATAGATAGGATGATATCGACCATGGTGGGTAAGTGTGAGTTCAAAGTTCAAGTATATATTGCAAAATGTTTCTACTACGCGAAATTCCCTTTGTTTCATTTTTGAGTTTTGAAATTTACAAGGGTTACAGACCCAAGGATCACCGTTTGTCGAGTAGTGTTGTGACCGATGCGGCCAACGACTGGATATTGGCCGGCCAAGCCATTAGCCGTTGGCCGAGAAAATTTCAGCCAATTGGCTTAGCCAGACGTTGACCGTTGGCTGGCCACTGGCCGACAAGCTCAAATTTACTGATTTTATGGGTCAACTGCGTCGTAAAATTTAATGTTGTTGCATAATACATATTACAATGCACATGTTGCATTGTAAATAGTATATTAAATAAATGCAGTGATGAAAATACAGATCATCACTATCACCAAGAGTACATCTATCACCGAGTTCACCGTCCTTGCAAATTTGAAAACTCAAAAAATTTAATTTGCGAAGTAGAAGTATTTTGAGATATTTGAGCTCACCCTCGCCATGTTAGTAGATATTCTGATAATATATTCATCCTAAATCTCGATAAAAACTGATATTCACTTGACAGGATCTTTCAATTTCTGGTTGCTGATGATGTAAATTTTTTACAGATTAGCAACGGTTCCAAGAATCCCCAATTCCATGTTCAGTTCCAGCAACGGGTTAGAGAAGATGTGCTTCGCCGTCTTGCCTTGCTCTGCCAAGTCTACTCCCGCGAACCACTCTCCACGGAAGAAGCCACCCTCATCGGTCATGCAAAAGTCCGACTTAAAGACTTCAATCTAACCCAGCTCACCAATTTATGGCTCACTTTGCGCCCTACTTCTATGCTGGAATCGGTAAATCAAAAGTATATATTGTTGTTATATCAAACCAAGTTAGTGGGCGGAGCCTAGATAAAGGAAGTTATTTTGGAAAGTTTCGTCAACTTTTATCTTGATTTGGGTCGTCAACCAACAACGTGCCCAAAAGCAATCAGTACCTGAATTTAGATTTTACTACTTTAGGAGTCATCCCGCAAAGACTATGGTGAAGCCCAGTTTTCACTTAGCTACTTGCCCAGCGGAGAGAGACTCACCGTTGTGGTGAATAAACTGAGAAATCTTAGACGACAGGATGGAAGCGTGCCGTCTGGTATGAAATCACTGAAATTCGGTTGATATTTTTAAGATTAGTCCAGTGTTTAGTTCTAAGAAACTAATCTCAGTTTTTATGTTTCAACGTTTAACCAGGAGTATATAGGTAATAGGAAGAGTGGGAAGCTTGGCCCTTCCTAATGGAAATGGCCTGCGAGATGCTCGGCACATTAAGGCCGAAATCTCGGGGGGGGGGGGGGGTACCGCTTACCATTGTTCAGCATGCGTTTATATGCGTTTGAACTAAAACGCATCTGATTGGCTAATCGCCTACCTTGTGTCAAATTTACGTGTATAAGCGGACCCCCCCGAGATCTTGCGGGGGGGTCCCGCTTAGCGTTGTTAAGAGTGTGTTATCTGCAGTCGAACTGAAAAGCACTGATGAGGATTGCGGTAGCTAAGGTTTTTCAGTTCGACTGCATATAAACACACGCTTAACAATGCTAAGCGGGACCCCCCCCGAGATCTCGGGGGGGGGGGGTCCGCTTATACACGTAAATTTGACATAAGGTAGGCGATTAGCCAATCAGATGCGTTTTAGTTCAAACGCATATAAACACATGCTGAACAACGGTAAGCGGTACCCGCCCGAGATTCGCCTTAATGTGCCGAGCATCTCGCAGGCCATTTCCATTAGGAAGGGCCAAGCTTCCCACTCTTCCTATTATAGGTATACTCTTGGTTTAACGAATGTACCACTTTATATGAATGTAGTAAACTGTTGCTTCAGAAGTCTGCATTCGATCGTATCTGGTACATGGACCAAAAAAGATTGCCAAGAAAAAGACGTCCGTCCAGCCACTTGAAGATGGAACAGTCCAATTCAATGAGTCTATCATATTTTCACTTCCACAAAGATATATCCATGTAAGAAATTATGCTCACTGTCCCTCACATCTTAGAGTATAATGACGAGTGGGAATGGAAATTATATACCTAACTGATATGATGCTTCGCCTCCCCCGCCCGACGCTCTGACATAGTCTCCGTCTCTGAGGCAATAGCCAGCCAACAAATAGAGGAACTATATAGTTCTTTTTTTTTTTTTTTTTTTTTTTTTGCTTTTGGCCCACCATTGTTAGGCACATCTAGTGGCCCGTGAATGGTTCTCCCCGCAGACCGCAGTCAAGAGGCGGAGAGAAGAAGATCACGGACAGAAAACGTGATCCCCGAGCAAGCTACCGTACGGTTATTTCAGTCACTCCCAAGGCAGCTACATTCGTTCCACCGAATGCAGTTGCCCCCCGCTTGGCAATAGCAACTAAGTAGGCGGAAAACTAGAGTGCCTGCTCGTTAGGCAAGAAAGGAAAAAACAGAGGCTGCAGAAAGGGAATGGAGGTGTGAACGAGCACTTAGATAGGATAGTAAGAAAAATTGCGGTCTGCAAAGAGCACTGAAATTCAAACTGTTCGAAAGAATTGCCAGTTTGGGATGCTGCCTAAGCGTTAAAACCTCAGCAGACTGGCTTTGCTTCATGCAAATTTCTATAGTTATTTCTACAGTAGTTTTGACATATTTTACGGGGAATTTTACTATAAGTAATAGACACAGAGGGACCTTTTTCACCCTCCATGCCTATTACTTCGTAATTCATGGTCAATTTTTATGCACATAGGCACAGGGGGACCTTTTTCACCCACCCATGCCTATGCGTAAAATTTTTCTCTTTAGAACTATATAGTTCGGTTACTATACGCAATCTTGGTAAATGTAGGAGCAAATGAAAAATCTGAAATCTGTTAGTTGAATCCACCCTTTTTCAGTTCAGGCTTGATTACCAGTTGCGTAATACTTACTCAATTAGCTCAACGGATGGTCTAAATCCGTCTCGGCTGTTCTACTTTCTGTTCAGAAACTATTTTGGTTTTTGAACATGTCATAAATAGAACACACTTCAAAAAGCAAATGAACATTAAGTCTGCTTCCATTTCAGAAAGTATATCTTCGACTGAGCATTTCTGAGCGCTCCGATGCATGTCCGGATTTGCATACCATTGGCCACGTGACAGTGGGAAGTCGATGCACGGATAAAGCGCTGGGTCACTGGAATTTGATGACCCAAAACCCCAGAAAGCCTGTCTCCATGTGGCATCCTATTCGTCCCAAGAAAATAATGTGAATTGGAGCGAACTAATTGTATATACTAAATCTAAGCGACGCAATTTTGCCTTAATCATGATGCCAATCTCCAAGTCTATTCTCTACAGTCTAAATCATTCGAAAAGGAATGGAGAACGTTAATCTGACCATCCATGTCAAGTCAACTGTAAAAACCTTGAGTTGTGATATATGAAACCCTGCAGTAAAGTAAAGCTGGCTTTATCGTTTTAGTTCTAACTGTTGCGTAAAATTGAGAAAATCTATAAAGCAATCCCAGATCCCACTATACACGCTGACGACAGCGTATCGTCGACAGCTTTTTAGCGTCAAGATGTGCGTCTGGACGCAAAGTTTCTTATCTGGAAGCAATGAAATTTCAACGGGACGCAAGCAAGAAGCAATATTATTTCGGGAGAAAATTCACGTAATAGTAAAAACTAATGTTTCCAGTACCACTTTTTCCATTTTTTTCCAAAAATTTCTTCGGGTCCTCGGGGCTCCGCCCCCAGACCCCCGGTGTTTTCCACTTTGTCATCTAATGCCAAGGTGCATCAAGATTAGTAAAAGCCCCGAAATTAACAAAATTTGTATATAACTGGTGCAGAAGCAGAATATCCAAATTTTTTAGTTCTTTTAAAAACGTTTTTCGCAAAAAATACACAAATGGCAATTTGAAATAAACCATTTTTCTAAAATTTTCAAAAAGCATTTGTTCGATGCATCAGATGGCAAATAAAATCTTTTTAAACATTTCCACTACGGATTATTCTGTAATTTCAAAAAATTCTTAAATTTTCGTGCATGGGGTGGTTTACTGTCGTGAATTTTCTTATGAACATAAAGGAACCTTAGGACACTGTTAGGAATGTGCAACTTCAAAATTGACTTAGTAAACAACGATACAGCACGGCTTTTAGCATGCTATGCATCCAGACCCAAATTATGGCAATTGACATATTTAATTTGAGCCCTAATCTGCTGTAGGCAACCTACATATAGGGCTCAAATTTCGCACACAGATCTCTCTTAATACTATAGATGTGTGCAAAATTTGAACCGTTTTGACCGTAGCAGTTCAAAAGTTCAGTAGATTTGGAGCACTTTGGAAGATTAGGAAGACCAATATAAAATTTGAAACAAGTAGACCCCTAAAAGGGCATTATCTCGCAGCCGAAAAAGGATTTCTTGCGAGCTGAACGGTAAGCAGATACAAAAATTACATGCACGCACTGTTTGTGTTTTCGAGAGAGTGAGTGAGCCCGCTGACGTTTCCAGCAGCTACTGATTTGCGGGAAGATGCATGGGATCAGCAGTTAGTGTGCATAGCACGGTTTCTGCCATGAATCCAGAAAGCTCTGTTCTGTATTCCATACCCTTGTCGACAGGTAGACTATTTCGAGTGCTTGTAATGCATGCTTATTCTCATTATCCAAATGTCCGTGATTTCATTAGGCTCGTCCAATTTAATAAATGTCCAAGCTTCTAAATCTGAAATCATGATTGCAAGTTGCAACAGCCAGTCCCTTTGTCAGTCTTGTCAGATTTTAGTTGCTGCTAAACTTGCTGCTGCGAAGCGAAAATCGCAACTTGTAAAAGCAATTGTTAGACTAATTTGCATATTGGTGGAATAAACCATCTCACTACTTTAGAATCAGATTCCAACCAATGGGGGCCTTGTTATTAGTTATACTTCTACCGGACTATTTCAAATTTTAAAAAATTACATTTTTAATTATAAATTAAAAGAACGCATTTCCCCATCATTTTTATAGCTATATATATACACATATTATGTAACGCAAGGTGTATAGGAAAAACTATAACACTGTTTTATCCAAAGCCCCCCCCACCAGCAAAAACAGCCAGCTGCTCAATGCTAAGCATAGGAAGCATTTTAATGGGGGCAATGGAACCGCCTCCGTGGGAAATCCGATGGACAAGGACCCCATATCCTCACAGGTGTCCCCTGGCATCCGTCTGGTCAACGGCGCTAAATGGGCTCCAATTTTGCGGGGTATGGCTGATCCTTTCCCTTTCTGGTTTTATCATCAGTCATGTCGGAGCTGGATACCTCCAGTCCTTAAGCTGCCGAGCGGGTGAACGCTTTTATTGCCCTACTCCGGGCTTCCCTTTGTGGTCTGCCTTGCGAAGACGTGTGCTGGGCATGGAGGTGGAGGCTCCATTGCCGCCAGCCAAGAAGAAGCGAACTTTAAACAAGAAACCACTCTTGTTTAGCAATAAGTAAATAAGTACATTTCATTCAAAGGCTGACCGCTCGCCAGTTTGTACGGTGGAGGACATGACAAAACATCGCAATGATTGTGATTTTCTCCAAGCATGGCAGCGGCTTAGCAGAATTGGTTAAAAAAATAAAGCAATCTTAGAGACTCTGTTGTCCGTTAGTGAAGACCTTTTATCAACTTCGAGAAAAACCGCCGCCACATCGAGATATTTCGGCGATTTGCTACTCTCGCCAACGGTCACCCTTTGCATGAGTGCACTAAAGCAATATCTTAATTAAAGCAAGTTAGTTTTATTTACACTTAAAAAATCACAGTTTACAATAAATACAAGTAAAGTACATAGCATCACAGTACGACTGTACGGCTTCATAGCTACAACTACTTCTTCCCACGTATCGTTGCACCTTCACCAGAAAAGGCTTCAAACTTTGACTCTTTATCCTTAAAATAACGAACATTCACACAAACAGAAATTGAATAAAAATCACAAAAAATAAATATGACAACTTTCTTTAGTGACTTAGACTTAGTAACTTTAAGAAATTAGTATTTGCACACTAGTGACCTAAAACTGGATGTCAAAGTCGACGTTGGTTGGGAGTATGCTAGAAGGAAGTGTTAATCCATATCGTTTCTTAAAACGAGGGGAGACAGTTCCTCAGATTTTCGCTATACACGCCTTCTGTACATGTCATAAGGTAGCGAACTGTATATCTGAACCAATTCATTTCAATTCTACAAGGGGCTGACCATTGACAATAGCAGTTTCAATGTTGTAAAGTGGGTGTCTACAATTGATCCCCTATCATAGCAGAGAATAAAATGGCTTACTTTATTAGTGGAATCGTCCAAGGGAGCAACCGTCCGTATGAAACGAAGACGTCCAGGCTTATAATTATAATTAGGAATGCCCCTGCAACAGGTCAAAATAAGTACTTGTAAAAGGACAATTGCGTAAAGACAGGAGCAGGGTCCCCCGTAAAAAGTCTTGTCTTGTCAATGCTTGTTACACACTGAAGGCAAGTTAAAATTGAATCTCTATAGAACAAGCAGTTTTGTGATATACTGTTTGCTCGAACAACATTAAATTGTAAGCACTAAATCAGTAAAGTAACAAAGATAAGCAGTACATAAATATTCTAAATACGTATATAAATACCTTTTCATAGGCACAACAGGAGTTGGAGCATTCGATTCTGATAATTTCTTCTTTTTCCCATCCAGCCGATGACCTGCACCCGAAAAGGGCTAAACAATAATATCGGTGAATCAGTTGTTTTAAAAGTATTCAACCAACTTTTACGTTAGAACCATATTTGCCACCTCATACCAAAATACAATGTATGACAAGCTCAAATTCTTGACTTGTCAGTTCAGCTAAGCAACAGACGCTATCAGCTGCAGCAGGAAGTATTATGTAGCTTGAACTACAGAAGTTACAGGTATGAGTGCAAATTCAGAAACAAATTCACGATAATACATGCGATGTGCTATGTACTGCGAAATAAAGTTTTCCTAAAGATAAAAATAAATGCTACTCACTAAAAACTGATCATTAGGAATCTCATGAGGTGCAATTTGTGGAGGCTGTAATGTAAAAAACAACAATTTGTAACTTCAGCAGCACATTTGATCAACTCCAATGATGCTGTTACTCGCCCTGTACTTCAGACTATAGCTCGCCCTGTACTTTCACCTAATACTTCGTTGACATCTGGTGTAGGAAAATAAAATGTTTAGGAAATCAAGAGCTTCAATCTGGCTTTTTCCTACACGGGAGGGTGGGGACGGCCCAACCCAGACTTGGGTTCCCCCCCCCCCAGAATCGAACTTCAGACTTCAAAAGTCAACAGAAAAATAGGGTTTTTAGGGTAAATTTTCAAAAAAGTTTCCGGCTTCGCCAGACTTTCTGTCATATTTTGCATTTTTAGCTATTTTAAGTTTAAATTTGGGTTAAAAATAGTTAAATATTTAGCTCAGCAGTAAAAAATAGCTGTTTTTTAGCATTTTTCTAAAAAAGTTTCTCCCCCCAGACCTGGGGAGGCCCGCCCCGAGAAATTTTAGCCTAGGAAAAAGGCAGTCAATTAGCTAGGTATGCTAAAAACATGTCGAGGTACTTTGTGTGTTCTAGTGTTCTAACAAATGAAAGAAAAAGTCTTCAAGAAAATGAAACTGAGTTTAACTACATAGGACTACAGAATAAGCTAAAATGAAAAAACTTGGACATGGTTGGTGGAAAAATCACGATCCTTCAACCCTCCCTCAGCCTAATTGAATAACTCAATAAATTTTGATTTGAAGTTATAATATACAAACAATGCAATCATCAAATCAGTCAGGACATTATCTTTCACCTGGTCCTCCTTTTTATCAGGTTTTTCAGCAACTGGCTCTTGATAGCCTTCGGGAGCATCAAAATCAACCTGGAATAGGAATAAGCAGAATTTAAAAAATAATCCGTGATGTAGATTGAAAGTTTTAAAACGTGTTGTGATTTCCTAGATCGTCTGGGAGGGTCCCAATATGATTGGAGAGGTTGATACCTCTCCACATCCTTGAGGAATTCCAGGACCGCCCGGGGCTCCGCCGAAAGAACCGGGTTGGGGCCAAGGTGCCGGGTGCGCATTGCCGTGTGGGCCGGACAATGGATAAAAGGATGGAGGATTTCTTCTTACGGGTGCCCACAGTTAGGACAGGCCGGGGAAGCAGTGATACCGATGCGGTGTCGGTACTGGGCCAGTAGATTGCAGTGTCCATTGGCCCTCAATTGTGCCAACAGAACACGCTCCTTTCTGGTCATCGTTGCTTCCGCTGCGGTGGCCGCTTTGGAACGGCCATTGTAGATTCCCATCTGGTCGTAGGTTTTCTGATTTTCCAACGACTCGTTCCGGTAGTGTCGCTTGATAGTTGATTTTGCCGTTGAGTAGTCGACAGGCACGTTTGCCTGTGGCAGCGTCGAAGCCAATTTAGCCGCTTCATCGGCCAGCTCATTTCCGTTGATTCCTATGTGCGATGGCACCCACTGAAATGTGAAATGAATGCTCCGTTCGTCCAGCTGATGCAAGACTTTGTAGAGAGGTACAAAATTTCATCATTTTCAACGGATTCATTGTGTGGATTTCTAGGAAGGGGCCCATAAGACTGGGAGTGGGCTTAAAACTGGGAAAATAACGGAATTTCCCACCATTTTCCGACAATCACTCAGGTCAAGACAGAATGTTGCAGACTACTCAAAATGTTTTACTCTAAAGTTTACCTATGCTTCAGGATTTTCTAAGAAACAGCCACCATTATCAGGGACGAGAGCACGTTTTTCAGGTAGGTATTTTTAAGAATTTTTTCGGCAGGGGGCCGAAATTTTAGAGGAGTCAAAATTTCCGAGAGTGAAAATGGCCCAAAAATGCTATTTTCGGCGTATTTAGCACGTGAAAACGCAAAACGTTTTCCGAAACACCTGGATTTAGGCTAAAAATCGCCATTTTTTGAGTGAAGCCGGAAATTTTCTGAAAATTAGCCTATTATGGCGAGATTTTGGCATTCAAAAAACGCCCGGGGAGGTCCAGCATAAGCCCCACCCCCCCCCCCAATACCCTGTGTTTATTACACAAGATCCACTAAGCCAGGCTAGAAAAACTAAGTTAGATTGCTCTTCTTACATTCATATCACATTCAATAATAGACACAGCATTTCCTGGCTTGACATCCTGTACTAGCAATTCATAAATCTAAAAACAATAACAAACTTGAAATATTACAAAGAAACCGCCCGACCAGCCTTAAATCATCGAGTCACTAACTAAATAAAATTAAGAACGCTAACTAAATAAAATTAAGAAAGCATTTTACCATAGCAAAAATATGAGTTGTTCAGCGAAGCTGGTCCATATTAATGGGCTTTTAACCCAGTCCTCTTGTCATTTACAACCTGCCCCTCCAATGTGAACGGTTTAAAACCTAGTCCTGTGTAACTTAAAACCTAATGTCATCCATAGTGCATTTTTGATGCACCATCAGAGCATTTTTATTCCAGTCCTATTTCATTTTAAGGTTCTCAGTAAAACTTAAGCAAAGATATTAAAGCTTTATGAAAGAAACTTTTAAAATTCTCCTAATAATTAATGATCAACCGAGCCATAGCTGGGCTTCTTATTCTAGGGAATTTTGCTTGGGGGCTCCTTGTGGGGGGCATAGGGGGGCAAAATTTTTTTGAAATTTTTCTAAAAACATGCTGAAAATTGCGCTATTTTATAGTAATCGCCAAAAGTAAGCGGATTTAGTGCTTAAATAGGCAAAATTCGACTAAAAATCTCCGGCCAAGCCGGAAAATTTTTGAAAATTTGGCCTTCTGAGCGATTTTTTCAGGGAAAATTCTGTACCAAAAGCAAGGGGCACCGACTTTTTTGGGGGGAGCAATTTTTGGTGGCAAGGGTGTTTATGGGGGACCACTCCCCACCACTAGAATAAGCCGAGCATTGAACAAAGAAGCTTGAAATGTAGCAGTTTCTCCATTTTCCTCGTTTTTGGCAGAAAAATCCTCATCCGCTACACCTAAGAATATTTTAGAAAGTTGCAAAAAGTTATTTGTAGTTTGTTATAAGCCATGCTGTTCTTCAGCAGCACTGTACTGCAGCGAAAAAGATTCAACTTTACTATCCGTGAAGGAAACTTATACGGCAGGATTTGTTTTGCTCTGCCGCACTTATACGCAAAATTTCGAACGATTGCAACTTATATGTAGCTAGTTATAGGCTGTGCTGTACTCCAGCAGCACTCTCTACTGCAGTGCAACCAGTAGTAGCATCGTATATAATAAGTATACAAAATATAATCGTATCTATAATATTTTGTCATGTCCTAAACTATCTACATGCCAAATTTCGACGACCCATGATACACCAATAGCTTATTATCGATGGTGCTGTGTTTGGGACAGCACGTACAGCACGGTGAAAGCTAGAGAGTGCACCAACTAACATAGCTAAGCTAAGCATGGTAAGGCAAATTTATTAAACGATCAGTTTCAGTCTGTATTCGTACGGGACAATGGAGTGGCTATTATCCCATTGGCAAAAAACTTTGATAATGAGTTTGAAAACATTAGATTCTCAAGAAAGGACATTGTTGATGCAATTATTTCCCTTAAGTCCAAGTCAGCAGCTGGCCCCGACAAACTGCCTTCTCAATTTCTCAAACTTTTTAAAACCCAGTTATCTATTCCTTTACAGATAATATTTCAACAGTCCTTCAACGAGGGAATTCTGCCAGAAGACTGGTTAATTGCTCGCGTTATTCCTATATTTAAAGGCAAAGGGTCTAAAACGGATCCCGCTAACTATCGTCCTATTTCCCTCACGAGTATCTGTTGTAAGGTAATGGAGAAGGTAATTAAGAAATACTTACTTAATCATCTTCTCCATAATAATCTTATCTCAAATCACCAACACGGGTTCATGTCAAATAGGTCCACCCAGACCCAGCTACTCGAGTGTTTAAAATTATGGACAGACGCTAGAAATCTTAAGATGGGTGTGAAAGCTCTTTACTTAGACATAAGTAAAGCCTTTGATTCAGTTTCTCATGTCAAACTTTTAAGCAAAATTGATTCTTTTGGGATTAGGGGACGTGCTTTAAATTGGATTCGAGCCTTTTTGAATGAACGATACCAGTATGTAAGAGTTAACGATGCATTGCCGGAGAGGGGAGAGGTCGTTAGTGGAGTACCCCAGGGGAGCGTGCTTGGGCCCATCTTATTTGTTATGTATATTAATGATCTCCCTGATTCTTTGTCATTTTGTGACTCAAAATTTTTGCAGATGATACAAAACTGTCTTTGGCTGGGTGCACGTTGAACGATTTTGAGAATTTTAAACTGGATTGTGTGAATGTTTTTACGTGGGCCACTGAAAATCAACTTTCTATTGCTTTAAATAAAAGTATGTTTGTGGAGATGGGGGGACCTTTATTGCAAAACTATCTATCTGTAAATGGCACAGTAATCCCAAAAGCGACTGTGATATACGTATGTACATTACAGATTTAAGATTGCTCTGATTTTTAGAAGCTTCTGCTGTAGAGACGTTAAGACCAAGGATCTTGGTGTTTTTATCTCCGAAGACCTCAAATTTTCAATTCATTGTGATAAAATTTGTGCTAAGGCATATCAAAAGATTGCTCTGATTTTTAGAAGCTTCTGCTGTAGAGACGTTAAATTCTTGGTGGCGATGTTTAAGACGTATGTTAGACCCATTTTAGAGTATAACTCCTGCGTTTGGTCACCGTCTTTGATGGGGGACATACGAAAAATAGAAACGGTCCAAAGAAGATTTACAAAACGAATTCCCTCATTGAAAGACCTAACTTTTGTTAACGGACTGAAAGCAACAGGACTGGAAATTTTGGAACTAAGGCGACTTAGAGCGGACCTAGTGCAGGCATATAAGATCATTTTTGAGGTAGATAGGGTGAATTCTGCAAATTTCTTTTCATTTGCTTTTGACTCTGGTACTAGAGGAAATTGTTTAAAATTGAGATCTCAGCGCAGCAGGCTGGAATGTAGTAAACATTTTTTCAGTAACCGCGTGATTCCCGTATGGAATAGCATTCCGAGTAGTGTTGTGCAATCCGCCAGCACTTCCGTATTTAGAAACAGGATTGAGAAAATGAATTTTTCAGAGCATCTTAAGTATGACGTAAATCTGTAATGTACATACGTGTTTTAATGTTTTTGTAATTTCGTGTACTTGTATATATACTATATAATCTACAATGTAATTTTTTGGTGCGAGTATTTATGATATCGGACACTAGTGTGAAACTCTTGTATATATATATATATATATTTATATATATATATATATATATATATATATATATATATAGTCAAGCGGGAAAAAAACCCACTCGCCAATGCGGGAAAAAACCCACCCCCAGTGTGGGCTTACCGGTATGAGCTATCTAGGATTTTAATAGCCTATCTTGAAGAGCATCCAAAATAACCCTGGAGGGTGTATTATGGTTGCTCCCACTGCTTCCCTGCAAATTTTTTGGGACTTTGAAATTTTTGGAAATTTTGGTCCGACCAAGTGCCGAAATTTGGCAAACTTTGCCGGGCCACCCTGAACAACTGGAAAGACTTAGACCGAAGCGGATTATATGTACCTGTAGGGCATCTGTTGCGCTTCATGATGATATATGTCACACTGCTCTGACACCTCCGGTGCGACCTGGGGGTGACCTGGAGTTGGCGGGAAAAAAACCCACTTTTCAAAATTAAATTTTTTTCTAACCATTGACCGGAAAGGTCAAACCAATACGTACATTTGTTTAATAGAGCCTACAGATTAAATTGGTATAGGTTTTACCAGGGTTCATTCTGTTATGGGTGGTCCAGGGGGTCTAAATTGGACATGGTGCCATTTCAAGCCAAAATTTCAATTTTGGCCAAAAATGCTTATTTTTGCCTTAAAATGGGTCTAGTTTGGCTCTAAATGCAGGAAAAACACGTTTTCTATACGATAGGATGCTTAAATTGCCGAAAATAAACAATTTTAAAAAATTTCCAAAATTTGCCTATGTTTATGTGTTAAAGATACAACATTTTCAAATGACCATATGACCTCAATTTTAATACAAAAACTAATATATTTTGATACAGTTGTACTAAAAACAGCCCGCTCTTTCATTTGGAATGGTTAGAAATGCTCCTGGCAGCTTGCCAAAAATTTTTTGGGGTGGGTTTTTTTTCCCGCATATGGGTTTTTTTCCCGCATTGGGTTTTTTTCCCCGCCAGTTTGGGACAATTTTTCTCGCTAACGGCACACCCTACAGAGGTGTTCTATAGCTCATAAGAAAGCTTACGACTAGGCCTAGCTACCTGTATAATCAGCATTTCGATATGTCAAACCATTAAAAAGTTCTGGCCAAAAATCTGAAAAGTGGGTTTTTTTCCCGCTTGACTATACAAGTAGGAAAAATGCTCCTTGCAGTCGCATGAAAAAGTTAATATGAGCTATGATGGTCAACATTTAAATGTGTCAAGGACAAGATTTAAAATGTTTAATATGAGCCAACATCTAAATAAGTAGAGGACAAGATGTAAACGGCTAATATGAGCCGCTACGTTTCTCTTGGGCTCATATTGACGCTCATTTAGCTTTTGCTTACTTTGAATCCAACACTGACTCGGCTTGCATGAATAACGACGCACAAACATTAATTTTGCAAAGGTGTACGTAAATGTTTTCTTCTCCACCGCTACATCCAAGTACACATTTAAGTCCACCATATAAGTCAACAAAACGAAACCGAAGTGCAATCTAGTGAAGAAACGAAAATGTGGAACTTACACATGTTGTCAAATATTGAGAAATCACATTTGAAGTTATCATCGCAATCATCATATTAATTCAATATTCCCAAGCCAATCAAATCGTTTATAAACACTGATGCTTATATGCCAACCATAAACTGTATATGTTTGCCATTTTAGTCGCGTCAATATGAGCCCAAGAGAAACGTAGCGGCCCGTGTCGCGCCAAAGTATAGGTAACGGGGATTTTTGGTTGGGGGGGGGGGGGGCGCCCTCCACCGAAAATTTTAGGGGCCCCTTTTTAGACCCCCCAACCCCCCCCCCCCCAAACCTCTCCCCCAGAAAACTTTTTCCATTTTTATGCCAAAAATCGCATTTTTAGCCATTGCTAATGTAAAAAACATGAAATCATGAAAGTAATTTTAACATTAGACAGTGTTTTTAAACTCGAAAACTTGATTGCCGGGGGCCCCCAAAAATTTCGGCACTTATTTAGATGGGGGATTTTTTTCGCCTTTGTCCGCCATTATATGTGGTTCGAAAAAATTTTTGTTTCCGAGTTGGCTGAGAAGTTGCCCCCAGGGTAAATCGAGGTCGCTGATTTCAAAAATCGAATCGAGAGTCCGATCCGATCGATCGATCAGTAGATTCGATCGATCAAATTCGATCAAAAATTTTTGTCACCAATTTTCGCGAAAAGTTGCCTATAGGGTAATTCGGGGCCGCTGATTCTAAATTTTTTCGATCCATAAGGGGAACCAAGGCGGGCCCCGGCCCCCCCTTGGCGTTTTGGGCCCCTCCCTTTGGGGTGTCGAGCCGCCCCCCCCTAGAAAATTTTTTCGGATGTTTATATGCATAGATTGCGTGTTTTAAGAAATTTTTTGAAAAATCGGCAGATTCTTGCTAAATATCAAAAATTTTTCCCCGAAAATAGGTCGCCGGATTCTTGGGCCGCCTCCCCCTTCAAAAAATCTTGGCGCCGGGCCGCCGGTACTGGGCTACCCCCCAACCCCCCCCCCCTACACCTATGCTCACAGGTCTCAAAAATTGTGGCAGCGCTATTCTGACACGTCCGGTGTAAAATTCAACTCTTTTTTAGCTAAAATCAAAAAACCCGATCTAGGTATATACCTTTTCGAGTTTTCCTGTGCCATTGAAAATGCAACATCAAACGGACAGGTTTCATAAAGTTTAACGCATATATAAACATTAGGGCGATTTTTAAAAAATGCTCAAAACTATATATGTAATTTGATAATCGTGTAGAGAATGGTTTTTACGTTCAATTGGCTGTTAAAATCCACAATTGGACCTGTCCTGGGTCCTCCAATATATACCGAAATGGCACTTTCAGGATTTTTGGCCCCTAGCTTGCCAGGAAACCAAAATTATCCAAATCTGACACCATAGGATGATGCAGCGTCCTCGATAGTACCGTGCTATAGTGTCGAATTGTTTCCCTGTTTGGTTGTTAACAATTTTTCAAAAAAATTGGGTAGGGTTTTTATCCCCGCCACATTTGGCAATGTGCCAGACCAACGGTGGATCGGATCGATGTAATTTTTGCTGTGTGCAAACAGGAAGACTTGCCATCATTGCAGATATTTGCAAAATTTTTCTAGCCCAACCCAGTCAAAAAGTCAAAAAACCCAGTCAAAAGTTACATCGGTCCAAACTTTCGCAAAATTTTGGCATGGTTGGACCAAAAAGCAGGTGTATTTTCAAAATGTCATAAAATGAGCAGGAGTAAGCCAAGTGACTTGATCTCCGCACACGTACTGGCTTATCCCTTGGCAGTTTTTCATGGGGGGCATATTTTAAGCAAGCTAGTACGTAAGCTTAACAAAAAAATCACCCCACCCTGACTCACAGGAAAGTCGCAGAGACCCAAATTTTTGCATGGTGATAGCCACACATCTCGACATTACAGTCTGTGAGTTTAAGAGCCCTTCGGCCCTCTCCATGCGTTCAGGGCAGACCTTTAAGTGAGGGTACCCAAAAGTGACCTCAAAAACGTTCATGACCGAAGTTCGAATGTCGGCTGCTATTTACTAAGGGAAAACCCTAGGCAACTCATATTGTGCATGTGACATGTCCTGACTGTGGGCTAGCGATGCATATATAGAAGTTCCCAGTCGGACCTCTGAGCCGTCCTGGGGTGGGTGATTTTTTTGTTAAAATTTTAACAAATAAAAAATCATTTTCATGTTTCGTTACTGAAGTCAGACCGGCAGCTAGGTAAACGTGATCCCAGAAGTCCGTATATATTAGCCAATAGTTACCTAAAAAAAACTAATGCCTGATTTGAATTCAGCGCCCTGGAAAACCGCCTAGGGCATGTTTATAGCCAATTCGGACTGTCCATTTGGTACCTGGAGGCAGGGGCGCACCCAGGATTTTGAAAAGGGGGGGGGGTTGAGCCGGAAAAGTTTTTTGCCTTCGCCGGACACGTTTACGCTGGGGGGCGGGTTCAACAAAGTGTTCTTTTTGGGACCAAAAAAAAGTCCGCGATTTAGGAGACGTCGCAACCCTACGCGGGGGGTCGGGGGGGCGGAGCCAACCAGAAGTTGAGAAAGTTTTTGAAATTTTGAAAAAAGCCGTAATGGAAATCTTTAAAACGATTTCAATAAAGGTTGAGAAATTCTTTGACATAATGGCAAAATTTGTATTGGAAAACTTGAAAAGATTTGAAAAAATTAATTTTTAAATTCAGTTAGAAAAGCGCCGCAGGCGAGAAAAAGTTTAAAAATCGGGATAGAAAAGCGCCGCAAGCGACAAAAATTTCAAAATCTGAATTAGAAAAGCGCCGCAGGGGACTGGCTTATTTTTAGGCCAATATTTATGGGGGGGGGGCTCAAAGTTGCCCCCCCATCGATGGGGAGGGGGGCTCTCCAAAAGAGAGGGGGGGCATATATTTGAAAAAATTTTGCAAATTTTTACGTTTTTTTGTGTAAAAATTGCCAAAAATCGCTAAAAAATGACTAATTTTAGGTGTTTTTTACGCTAAAATAGCGAAAATTTCGTTAAAATTCCGGTGAAGCCGAAAAATTTTTTGAAAATTTAGGGTAAAAATGGTGAAATCTGGCAATTTTTTGGCTTATGGGGGGAGGTAAAAATTTATGGGGGGTAACCTCGATTGGGGGGGAGGTTGCCGAGTGGGGGCCCCCTCACCCCCCACCACCCCCCCCCCCCCAGTAAAAATAAGCCAGGGGGAGAAATTTTCATAACTTTTAATTTTATGCACTAAAAATGGCACAATTTTAGCTTTCTCTGAGACCGAGACCGAGACCAGGGTACCGAGGCCGAGACTGGCCAAGTCTCGGCTTTTGGGCGAGACCGAGACTAGCAATTTTAGGCTTAAACTTAATTTCCACCAGTTTTTTGAGGCTTAAGGTCAGTATTAGGGACAATAACACATAAACATACGGTTTTAACACATCGTCAGTGTATTTTCGTTACATTAATTTCAAATTTTCGCTGAAATTAGGTGCTTTCAAAAAATTTCCGGTCTCGAGGGTGGGCGAGACCGAGACCGAGACTGCTCAAGTCTCGGCTTTTGGGCGAGACCGAGACCGAGACTCCCAATCCTGTGGCTTTTTCCTACGGGGGGGGGGGGGCGGGCCCCCCCCCGAGAAATTCGTTCCCCCCCCCAGACTTGGGTCACCCGCCCCCCAGCATCGCCCCCCCAGAACTCTAAAGTGCCCGGAAAAATAGGGGCATTCTCTAGCTATTTTAAGCTTAATTTTAAGTTAAAGATAGTTAATTTTTTAGGTCAGCAGCAAAAAATAGCTATTTTTAGGCATTTTTCGGAAAATTTTTCTCTCCCCCCAGAAATCCGAGCCCCCCCCCGAACTGGGGGCCCCCCAGAAATTTTTGCCTAGGAAAAAGCCAGCTAGCTGCTCTCTGGGATCCGATCCGCCACTGGTTTTTTTGTTAACGGGTATTATAGGGGGGCGCGATAGCGCTCCCCCTATAATATGGGTGTAAAAGGCTCAGCGCGGCCCTTAGAGACCCGTTCGAGCACCGTGCCAGCTAAATACTCAACCAAACTAGACGAATTTGGTATCGTTGGAATCAGCACGACGAGTACAACAAGTATCAAAAAAGTTTTGGTCGCTTCCGGACAAGTTAGGTCCGTTTGTTTTTTTTTCCGTGTAAGTCACGCTTGGGGAAGCCGTTTTAGTCGAACTCAAAAACTGAACGATCTGGGCATTTTCAGCCGGTGAAGTTTGGTTTTTCTGAGAGTAGTATTTGTGTTAATGTACCTTTTGGACAATTTTTCGCTGTCCTGGCCGGCCGGCCACCTTTGCGGCCGGCCAAATGTGGCCTGACCGCTAAGATGGCCAAAAAAGGCCAATTTTATGTCACGGCTCCAGGGCCCAGGGAGCAAGCTAGAGAGACGCGGCTTGTTGCATAAGAAACTTTGGGATGGGTAGCTGTTGTTAAAGGTATGTAGTTGTTAAACTGTTATTGAAGGATTGCCGCCAGCATTTTTGTCTGGACAATTTCCGCGAATATGGGTTATTCAGCGAAGCTGGTCCATATTAGTGCGCTTTTAACAGGGTATTTTTTAGGGATTTTTTTCGGGGGGGGGGCTTCCCGGGGGGCCCCCCGGGCCCGGGGGGGGGGGGGAAGATTTTTTGCATAAATGAACCAAAAAAACCCGGGGGGGGGGGAAGCAAAAATCCTTCGTCGCATGTAAAATACATATGAGTCTTCGTAGGCAGGTTGTACATAAGCAAAAACTAGCCTGTAAAATACATATGAGTTCCGTAGGGAGGTTGTAAATTAAGGAAAACAAGTTGCAACCGCTTAACATATGAGCCTGTCCTACAACGAGGCTCATATTGGCGTATGTCATAATACGAATAATTTGCAGATATATATTTTACTTTTATATAAATAGATACTGCATAAAGCTTTTCATTACAAATTATCCTTCATATATACAATGTTGATCAGTCATTATAGTGTGCATATGCTCAATACGGTACGCCATGAGGCGCTCTGACTCACAGCCAAGTGGGAACGCATTCTGCGTGTGATAATGTGAAAGTGTTTCGAGAATGCATTAGAGGTGTGCCATAGTGTTTCAGGAAACATCAGGTTGCATGTACAGTTCAGCTTGAGCAGTCGTAGTTCACTTCAGTCCATTTCTTCTGGGCCACGACGTCTATTCATTTTTCCGTAATGTGGATGAAGCTGAGGTTCTTTAATGAGGCTTTAATGTGGAATGCACTGTGACGCCAATATGAGCCTCGTTGTAGGACAGGCTCATATGTTAAGCGGTTGCAACTTGTTTTCCTTAATTTACAACCTCCCTACGGAACTCATATGTATTTTACAGGCTAGTTTTTGCTTATGTACAACCTGCCTACGACGACTCATATGTATTTTACATGCGACGAAGGAGCACTTTTTGTTCTTGTTTTCTATTATTTTATATATGTATGCTCATGAAGGTATGTATATATAGATATCTTTCAGCAGTAGCAAGCAAGCCAACCACAGCACTCCACAACCACTTTGACCATGCAGTTCTATGACAAATGTTGCTCAGCTCGCTTAGGGCTTTCACTTGGTACCAAATTTGACCACTTTTGAAAAATTTCATTTTTGACCCAAAATCGCCTAAGTCCCCACCCCACCCCACCACAGCACTCTACAGCCACTTTGGGTACGCAGTTCTATGACAAAAGTTGCTCAGCTCGCTTAGGGCTTTCATTTGGTACCAAATTTGACCACTTTTGAAAAATTTCATTTTTGACCGAAAATCGCCTAAGTCCCCACCCCATCCCACCACAGCACTCTGCAGCCACTTTGAGCATGCAGTTCTATGACAAAAGTTGCTCAGCTCGCTTAGCGCTTTCATTTGATACCAAATTTGACCACTTTTGAAAAATTTTATTTTCGACCACTTGACCCCCCACCCAACTGACCCTCCAGGTGGCAAAGTGGAACCAGCACAGCAAGATGGGTGGGTCAGACGGCAAAACGGACACCGGGAATGAGCTGGGCGCACCAGTAAACCCCTATAGACAAAGTTTGGAGAGGCAAAGTAAAGCCTACTATGGACCTCCGGAAAGCGGTTACCGACATGACCCCTCAGACGGTCAAGTGGAACCAGCCCAGCAACTTGGGTTACTCGGGCAGCAAAACTGATAGCGGGAATCGATTCTCCGTCCCAAAAAACCTTTGTATGCAAAATTTGAGCCACCCATGTAGCAAAATAAGCGAAAAAATTAAGTTCAAAGTTCGACCCAAAATTCACCAACTTTGGCCGGCCAGTACCGAAAAATTACGCTAGAAGACGGAAAATCATATAGCATTTGAACGACCCCGATGTGTACTGTTTAACCATATAGTCAGTATTGCCCCATATATAGCCCAATCTGACTTATTAAGGCGCCTTTGAAGCATACTTTTTGGCCATTTTAGCGTTTTGGCCGACTTTGGCCCCCAGCCAAAAATTTTTGAGGCATAAAAACTAGCTTATTTTCTTATTTTTGATTTGTACTACAAGAATATATATGGGTTTCATAGGCAAAAATTTTTCTATCTGTAGTTATTCAAGCTACAAAACCCCCTTATGAGACATCAAAAGCGAGAAACCCGAAAAAAAACATCACTCTCGTAAGCGATTTTTGGCATAACTTTTTAACGGAAAGTGGTACGGGGATGAAACTTCGCACACATACTAAACTCGACACGTACAATTTTTTGCGCACATAATCTGCGCAGGATCTGCGCAGGAATCTGCGCAGCTTCTGCGCAGCCTTGTTTTACACGGTCATTCGACCATTTTCACTCATATTATAGGGGTCGCTACGGCGACCCCTATGATAAACAAACAAACAAAACAAACAAGTGTTTATTCAGTAAAAACTCACAAGAACACAGAAACACATTTACTGAAAAGGAATACAAAGAGTTGTAACACAACTGCTAACATATATCCATCATAAAAATATCAAAACCATAAAAAACTAAAATAGTCAACAATAAAACTGGCATCAAACATCTTACGTACATATAGTCAATACAAGAAGCAAAAATGCAAAGGAGCAAAAAGAGCGTCTTAAAACAGCTGAATCGAGTTATTGAGTATATACATAAGTACTAGAACAAAAGGCAAAACTCCGCCATATTCCAGTTGTTGAGCCTTTGCTTGAAACTGTTAACGGTAGGAGCAACAATATCGGAAGGTAAACTGTTCCAAATTCTCAATACTCTATTTGTAAAGAAAAACTTCTTTTCATCTCTACGGAATCGTGTTCCCATTAACATATAATTATGACCGCGTAACAGTGTTTTTTTTCGCCGACGGCTTGTGTGTAACGTTACACACCTCTCCAAAAATTTTTTGCTATTTTTCAGAAAAAAGTGTGTATAGTCAATCGGGAAAAAAAATTCACGTCAAAATTTCGGGGAAAAAAGCCACGACCGCCGTGGCCTAACGGGTGAAGCTATTGCCGTAATATTTGGCGTGTAGAATGGCGACCTCAATATAAGCCCACACGCCGATTTTTAGCTTTCTATCTCTCCTCTATAGTCAACAGCGGGGTCGACATTTTTTGGAAAATTTTGTTCCTGAAAAGGCGGGAAAACGGTAATGTTTCAAAAATTCATAACTTTAGTGTCAATAGCGCTATCTGAATAATTTCTATTGCAATCAAGAGAGAACATGTCTGGCTTTGTCCTCATACTATTGCAAACAGTTCATGATGTCACGTTGTCTCTGGGCAGGTGTGGCTTTTTTTCCCGATGATTTTGACCCATCGGGAAAAAAGCCAGTCGATTGCGAGACCCATAGTGAGCAGTTTTTCTGGATTTCTGGCATGATAACTATGTTGAAAATAATCAGCAATTCAAGTTTTACAAAGCAATACCGTTTGTAGGTGGACAGTCCCTGAAATGCGCAACTTTTGGACTAATATGTCACGTCAGTCGTTTTGACCGCTACACTCCACATTTCATCCTGAAACTGGCACATTTGGCCAAAAAGAGCATTACGAATTCATTGAAAACAGTATTTTGTGGTTAGCCTTCGTTTTAGCAAGTTCTTAAAAAATTTGTATGTTTACGTTATATTTGATGAAACCTAGCCAGTTTATGCTTCAAACTAAAAAGTTGTTTTTAGTTCTTTACGAAGGCAATTTGCCTCGGTAAACAACAAATCTAGGGTAAATAAGCGACGCTGAACACGTTGGAACACTCAGAATTGGTCTACGCCTTCAGGATATGCTTCGACCAAAGTGGCTTTTTTTCCCGATGAGTGGCTTTTTTCCCGATTTTGGCTTTTTTTCCCCAGGAAATAAATCACATAGTACTCTCTATTGCTACAGTCCAGAGAAGTCATTAATACATGAAAATAATCCGTAGGGGTTGCCATTCTTCAAACTACAAGAATTTCCCCATAATTCCAAAAAATGAGTGCTACACGTCCAAAAGTTTGAAAAAATGGCGTTTTTTTCCGGATTGACTATAACTACATAAAAATTCCTAATTTACTCGCGTTTTTCCTACTACATGAAGACTTTTATTGTAACAAATAATTTCTAATTTTTAAGAAGTAGGTTCTTTATAAGTGAAAATTGAAATTTCAAATAATGTACTGCAAAAGTTGTTGAAGCTTTACCAAGTCAGCTTGACAAAACTATATAAATAAATTATATACAATGCTATGACCTGCATTCATAGGTACATAGCTGTGTACATAGCTAGAGAATTAAAAAAGCAGCAACAGGATTTACGTTGGGCAGATTTGCCCAACGTAAATCAAAGTTTTTCTCCTAAGGCCTTCTATAGCACAAACCTGTTCTGAAATTTATCTGAACTAAGTGTATATAATATAGTGCATAAATGAATGAACAAATATCTTTACTAACTAATCGTGGATTGGTAAGTCCAGATAAAGCAAATCCTTAGGCAACACCAAAATTAAATGTAAGACAATGTATATAAGGGGGTCTGGGGGGCGAAGCCCCCCAGAAACGGTAAACATGTGTGAACAAATCAATGCTCATTCGAAAAGGTTCCGACTATTAGGCAAAATTCGTCCAAAATTTTTGTGCAATGTTACACAGTCGCCAAAAATTTTTTGCTATTTTCCAGAAAAAAGTGTGTAATTACACGCGTTTTTGAGCAAAAAAAACACTGCCGCGTAAACTGGAAGTCGGTCTAAAACTAAAAAAATCTGAAACATTTACATCGTCAATACCGCGAATAATTCTAAAACATTGTACGAGATCCGTTTTAATTCTGCGAAGCTCAAGGCTCTCCATACCTAAAATATTCAACCTCTCGGCATAGGATTTGTTTCTCAAGCCCGGAATTCTTTTTGTGAAACGTTTCTGTACATTTTCAATAGCCTTAATATCCTTAACTAAATGTGGATTCCAAACAGCAGAGTTATATTCTACAATCGGACGTATGTACGTAGTAAACATTGAGCACAAAAAATCAGTATTACGACATCTAAAAGTTCTAAACAAATCAGTCGAAAGCTGTGCGGCCTTCCCAATCATTTTTGTGTAGTGATCACAAAATTTTAGATTATTGCCTACAACCACACCCAGGTCCTTTACATTAGAAACCGTAGGGATTTGAATATCATCGACTGTATATTCCCGTAGGGAGTTGAAATTGCCAAGGTGAAGGAGCACACATTTTTCAAGAGCAACTTTCAACTGGTTTTCATCTGAAGAGGTTTTCAATATCAGTTAAAAGCGCCTGGAACTCGAGATCCGTTTTACAAGCAAAATATAATTTAGTATCGTCAGCATAAATTTTAATGTGACTCGTATTAACACGACTAACAACATCATTTATATATACAAGGAAGAGGAGAGGTCCTAATACACTACCCTGTGGGACCCCACTTACTACTTCAAAACTGTTAGAAAGGTTGCTGTTAACCTTAACTCTTTGAGAGCGACCACTTAAGAAAGAATCAATCCAGTTCAGAAATTTAACTGGTATTCCCAGATGCTTCAACTTGTATAATAGCTTTGCATGACTAACTGTATCAAAAGCTTTGCTGATGTCAATATACACAACATCTACAGGAATACCAACATCAATATAAGACACCCAATTATTCAAACATTCTAGCAGCTGGGTTTGGGTAGATCGGCCTGAAATAAAACCATGCTGATGACAAGATAGAATTTTTGAGACAACATGCAAAAAGAGGTTTTTTGAGGATGCGCTCTAAAAGTTTACAACAAATACATGTTAAACTAACAGGTCGATAGTTTACAGCTTCCAACCTACTGCCTTTCCCTTTATAAATGGGCACAACAATCGCTTGCTTCCATTCCTCCGGCACAATCCCGAACTCAAAAGATTTTTGACAAATCATCTGCAAGGGAATAGCCAGAAGTACCCTAAGTTTCTTAAAAGAGGTGGCAGGCAAAAGGTCCGGGCCACTACTGGATTCATTTTTTAACTGGGCGATAGAGTCAATCACATGTTTTCGGGTAATGGTAAAAGAAAGAAGTTCCCTGGTGGCGTCCTCATTTATATTATAGGCGGGCATATTAGGTAAATTATTGTCATCAACCACAGAAACTGACGAGAATTGCCTCCCAAAAACCTCAGACATCTCTACAGGATCAGATATTTCAACATTATCGACATTCAACAAATCAATACCGTCACTATTCTTCATGGTACGTTTAACATAACTACAAAACTTTTTGCTATTCGGTTTGACCAGGAACTTTATTTCCTTTTGCAAGACTTCTCTTCTAATTTCTTTAGAGCATAAGTTAGAAATATCGTTATAGTTCTTTTTCGAGTCACGGGTTGGTTGAGCCCTGTGTTTCCTGAAGGCTTTCAATTTTCTAGAAATTAAGCGTTTAACAGAATTAGAATGTTTCTTCCTACCACTCGATTTTTGCACCCGCTTTTTCGGAACAAACCTTTCAATTAGCTCCAAGCATATGTACTTAAAAACGTTCCACATTTCATTTACAGATTTATTTTGAAAAAGCAAGTTCCAGTTAAGATACTGTAGATATCTAAACATACTAGCGTCGTCAGACTTGGCCCAAACAGGTGTATACATTCAGTAGCGTAGATACAAAAAATTTTCAGGGGGGGGGCGGTTTGGACCGGAGTTTGGGGGGGGGGGTAAAATTTATTTTTCGCTCAAACAATTGTATGAACACTACGTACAAAATTTTTATAAGGTTCTAAGCCTAAATCTATTGTAACCGAATGCGACAAGCTAAAACCAAAAAGGGGGTCTGGGGGGCGGAGCCCCCCAGAAGTTGAGAGAATTTTTCAATTTTGCCATTAAAACGCTATTGAAACATTGAATTCTTTGCATTGTATATATATATATTATCAATTCCCAAACCAAATTTTGTAGTTTAATTTGCTATATATTTTCCACTTCTAAAGTCTCGTACATAAACTCAGACTGGATGCTCCCATTATGAACAGGGTATATATTCCAAGCAGCACATATCCAGTATCCACCATTTAAGACAATCATGCTTGCATAATGCAGTTTATGAAACTACAAAGCTGGTAAAGCAAAGTAAAGTAAAGCAAACTATTTAGTATATAAAGGTTTAATTATTTATGATATATATATACAAGTAACAAAAATGCTCCGCACAAAAGAGGATAATATGTGTGTTGGGCCGATGTCTATCCTTTAAATTCCGGTTGAGAAAGGCATATATAAATCCGACAGCAAAAGTTGCTCAGCTCATTTAGGGCTTTCATTTGATACCAAATTTGACAGCTGTTGAAAAATTTTATTTTAGACCCAACATCGCCTAAGTCCCCACCACAGCACTCTACAGCACTCTACAGCCAGTTTGGGTACGCAGTTCTATGACAAAAGTTGCTCAGCTCACTTAGGGCTTTCATTTGATACCAAATTTGACAGCTGTTGAAAAATTTTATTTTAGACCCAACATCGCCTAAGTCCCCACCACAGCACTCTACAGCCACTTTGGGCACGGAGTTAAAAACAAAAGTTGCTCAGCTCACTTAGGGCTTTCATTTGATACCAGCTTTTACCACTTTTGAAAAATTTTATTTTTGACCCAAAATCGCCTAAGTCCCCACCCCACCCCACCACAGCACTCTACAGCCAGTTTGGGTACGCAGTTCTATGACAAAAGTTGCTCAGCTCACTTAGGGCTTTCATTTGATACCAAATTTGACAGCTGTTGAAAAATTTTATTTTAGACCCAACATCGCCTAAGTCCCCACCACAGCACTCTACAGCCACTTTGGGCACGGAGTTAAAAACAAAAGTTGCTCAGCTCACTTAGGGCTTTCATTTGATACCAGCTTTTACCACTTTTGAAAAATTTTATTTTTGATCCAAAATCGCCTAAGTCCCCACCCCACCCCACCACAGCACTCTACAGCCAGTTTGGGTACGCAGTTCTATGACAAAAGTTGCTCAGCTCACTTAGGGCTTTCATTTGATACCAAATTTGACCACTTTTGAAAAACTTTATTTTCGACCATTTGACCCTCCCACCCGAGCCCAGCAATATATGCACGTCGGACGGCAAAACGGATACCGGGAATGAGCTGGGCACATCTGAAAACCCCTATAGACAAAGTTTTGAGAGGCCAGGTAAAGCCTACTATGGACCTCCAGGAAGCGGTTTTCGATTTGACCCTCCTGACGTCAAAGTGGAACCAGCCCAGCAAAATAGGTACGTCGGACGGCAAAACGGATACCCGGAATGAGCTGGGCGCACCAGAAAACCCCTATAGACAAAGTTTTGAGAGGCCAGGTAAAGCCTACTATGGACCTCCAGGAAGCGGTTTCCGACTTGACCCTCCCGACGGCAAAGTGGAACCAGCCCAGCAAAATTGGCCGGTCTGACGGTAAAACTGACTGCGGGAATCGATTCTCCGTGCCAGAAAACCATTGTATGGAAGATTTGAGCTTTCAAAGTTGAATAGATAGCGAGAAATTTCGATTTTTCATTTTTCGAATTTTCGCCATTTTTGACGGGCCACTGTGGTCGCTAGGGAAGTGATAGAGAAACGCAACCTGGACCGTTAGTTAGTTCAATATATGTAATTTCTGAATATAAAAAGAAATCAGCTCCAGCTCGTAACGTTCGACCTGAGCGACGACCACAAAAATGGTCACTTTTCGCTATGAGCCGACTTTGCGGCGCCACTGCGGCGCAGCTGCGGCGCAAAAAAAGTTGTGATTCTTAAATTCTTTAGAGGGTACTACTAGACCCTATAGCCCTTTAGGTTGGCCCACCGCTGCAGATCACGTGAAAGCGGCGAACATTATGTACAATACAACCATCAAATAAGAGAAACCAGAAAAAAAACATCGCCGCCATAACCGGTCCGGGGCGCAACTTTTTAACGGTAAGTGATACGGGGCTGAAACTTCACAGACATACTAAACTCGATGTGCTCTACAATTTGCGAATGCAATCTGCGCAGGATTTTGCGCAGCTTCTGCGCAGCATAGTTTACACTGTCTCCAGCCACTTTTCACACATATTATAGGGGTCGCTGCCGCGACCCCTATGATATGCTAATAATGAAGTCGCGCCGCAGGCGCGAAAAATTTTCACTAAAGCATAAATGCACTAATTTTTGGGGCATTTTAATACAATTTCTTTGTGTTAATGATAAATTTAAACGCTAGTGTATATTTAAAATGTTTTCTCTTTGGCCAATTTTTTTCAGGGGGGCAAAACCATTTCGGGGGGGGGCCGCCCCCCCGTATCTACGCTAGTGTATACATTGTACTGGGGAAAAGACTACACGACTGACATACAACATCAAACTTGATTACAGAGTGATCGCTATTGCCCAAAGGTGGCTTCACACAAACATATATATATGCAGCTTAAGAAGATCTACGTAGAGTATACCGCGCTGTGGGCACTCCTCTAGGACTGCATGAGTTCCTGCATTAGTTCGGTCATACTCTCTACTACTCACATCTGCAAAATCCACAAGCATAGCCTAGCTCGGATGCCCCTCGAACTAATGCAGTCCTCAACTCTTTGTATATCGTCTTTTTAAGTCAATCTTTTCATAAAAGACAACAAAGAGCTGACCCTTGGCATAGGTATGCTGCACATACCCATTCTAACTCGTGGGAACTAGACCACAGGAGCCACGAACTTCTGACCATGACAGACAGTCTAGACGGGGCTTGTCAGAAAATAATTTATATATAGCCGGATTGATCCACTGGGTAGTTCCTGGTTTGTGTCCCGACTTCTATAGGTGTCCAGAATAAGGGAAAGTGTCTGGGGGGGCTGAGCCCATTTGTGGGGCAAGATGATACGTTTTGATTTTGCATATATATATACGTATTTTTGTTTCAGATATATATATTATGGAAATTAAAATCTATAACGTAATATAATTTACTCCTTATATATAAAGTCGTAAGAAGACTAGAAAATTATATATTTGGTTTCGTTGCCAATCATTTAAGCATTCATTCAACGTGTGATTTCCTATTGCAACTTGAATCTTTCCTGTTTTAAACTATGGATGATAACGCCATTTCGTCGGCCGCAAACAGATACACGGAAGAACAAAACTTGGAAATTTCTGCAGGTACGGATACCTTGTAATTATAATGTATTATGGAGAGACCCTCTATAATATAATATGGATGTACAAGGCGCTGCGCGGCAATTTAAGTTTGGTATCGTTTTGGAATCTATACAAGACGAGTACAAGCTGCAAAAAAGTTTTGGTCAAAATTTTCAACTTTGAACACTTTCGCTTCCGAATAAGTTAAGTCTGTTTGTTTATTCTATGTAAGTTACGCAAATTGGAAAAAAGCAATTTTGTGCAGAGGTGATAGATTGAAAATGTAGACATTTTTAGCCGGAAAGGTTTATATTTTCTGAATGCCGATGAGATACCACGTGCCCTGGGCTATATAATATATATATATTTTTATATATATATATATATATATCACTAGCGTAGCAAGAAAAAATTTCGGAGGGGGCAAGCCAAAAGTTTTCAAAAATTTGGCTGAAACGGAACCCTGTGGAGGCTGATTTCAAGTACTAGCTGGTATTTTTGAAATATTTTCGTGTTAATGTAGCGCCGCCGGCGAAAATTTTTGGAAATATGTAGCCGAATTCCTACTTTGTACCTAAAATTCTTTCTTTCGCCTCCGATTTCGGGGGGGGGCATGCCCCCCCTGGCTACGCTCCTGCATATGTATATTTTTTCATTCCCCGGTCCGGCATGCCACCTGCGCGGCCGGCCAAAATGGCGCTTTTGGTCAAAAAAGAGTAATCTTTTGTCACGCCTGCAGGGCTCAGGGACAAGCTAGAGACACTCGGTTTGTTGCATGAAGAAGTACGGAGGGGATACTAGTGCGTAACGTTGGCGGATCTTAAATTTGTCCTGGACCGTTCACGCGGCCTGCCTTAATTCCCAACTCCATAGATGCATATAAGGGTTATCGGGGTCGCTAAACATGATGAGCATTATATAGTTGCAGCGCTGTGCGTTGCTGTTGACGTGCTGAACTGTTACGCGGCAACCACAGCAGGGCGGCTGTCGTCTTATTGCAGACGGTTAAAATATGAAACTGTGTGTTAATGGCATCTAAGTTAGGGGAAACTGTAAACTGTAGCTTGTTAGTCGGTGCATTCTCCAGCTTCACCGTGCTGTAAGTGCTGTCCCAAACACATATTAACGTATTAACGAGCATATTAACGTTTTAAAACCTAGTCCTCTGTGCGCGTAAAGGTCATAAAAAGAAATTCCATTCTTGATTGCCTCAGCCAGTCCAGGTGAAACTTGGCACAAATGTGGTTTGAGTGCTGGGCGGGCTACGTGGAACTACAGTGTGTAGAGTATATACTGTGGTGTAGTAGGGGTGGGTTTTAGACGAATTTCAGTCAAAAATATAATTTTCAATAGTGGTCAAATTTGGTATCAAATGGAACCCTAACGGAGCCACTTTTGTCAGATAGGACTGCATTTCCATACTGCCTGTAGAGTTCTGTGGTAGGGTAGGCGTGGCGCGTGGACATGGCTGGGAGTCGTGGTCTCGTCGAAAAGCCGCGACTGGGCCAGTCTCGCCCTCGAATTAGCCCATTGAAGTATCGGTTTTTGGATTCAGACCCTAAATGTTTTGAAAACATCAAATTTCAGCGAAATTTTTTAATCATTGTTTATGAAAACTAGCTAACGAGGTGCGGAAAAGGTGTATATGTTTCTGTGTTAAAGTTCATAATACTGAGTTTAAGCATCAAAGACTACAAGAACTACACAAGTTTAGATGAGCTTAAAATTGGTGGCTTTGGTCTCGCTCAGCCCTGTGGATGGGGTCTTAGGCGAGTTTGGTTCAAAAATATTTCAAATGTGGTCAAATTTCGTGTCAAATGAAAGCCCTATAAGAACTGAACCACTTTGGTCATAGAATCACCCACCCAAACTGGCTGTGGCGTGCTTTTGTCTATATATACGTTCTCATTTTTGTTACTTGTTTATGTGTAGATATATATATATATATATATATATATATTAGGAATAATATCCCGATCATATGTAAGTGGGAGGCAGACAGTGTCTATACCTAACCTGCAGACATATACGTATATACGTATATAGTAATTTTTCCTTTTTCTTATTTATAGAACTGGATACTGCAAATGCAAATGTCTCTTCACTTCTTGATCCCTGCGCGGCCAGCTGTGCCAGAGAACGACCCAGTACTGGTCATCTGTCGCCGGACAGTACGGATGTCCACATGGAACGCGATGGACTGCCCACAGAAGTCCACAGGTGTCCTCTTGGTCTTCACAGTATCCTGGTTCATGAGCCACCCGTGACCGTACAGCGACGGCCTGATCCCGTTGCGGGCAGTCCTACTACCGGCGCTCATCATCCGCCTGTTAAGCGAAGGGCATTGCAGAGGGTAAACTACTACGTAATGTATACTGGGTTTCGTTTAGGCGAAGGCGTTTTTAGTATACGTACGTATATACAAGTAGGAAAAATGCTCCTTGCAGTCGCATGAAAAAGTTAATATGAGCTATTATGGCCAACATTTAAACGTGCTAAGGACAAGATTTAAAATGTTTAATATGAGCCAACATCTAAATAAGTAGAGGACAAGATGTAAACGCCTAACATGAGCCGCTACGTTTATCTTGGGCTCATATTGACGCTCACTTTGGTAACGCCTGTGGTACGTGTCCTCTAAACAGACATTGTTAAACCTAGCCAGAAAAGACTGAATATTAGTAGTGGCGCATACGTTTTAAGCAAAAATCAGAATTGCCTAATTTTCCAACTTCGTTTCAAAACATTTGTTTGTTTTTCGACGTTGCATCTAGATCTCACTATACGACTGTACATGTATATAAATTATATATTAACAAAAGCAACCAAAGTCAATAAAAGTTAGAACTGTCACAGACGATATATATAGTCAAGCGGGAAAAAAAACCCACTTTTCAGATTTTTGGCCAGAACTTTTTAATGGTTTGACATATCGAAATGCTGATTATACAGGTAGCTAGGCCTAGTCGTAAGCTTTCTTATGAGCTATAGAACACCTCTGTAGGGTGTGCCGTTAGCGAGAAAAATTGTCCCAAACTGGCGGGAAAAAAAAACCCAATGCGGGAAAAAAACCCATATGCGGGAAAAAAAACCCACCCCAAAAAATTTTTGGCAAGCTGCCAGGAGCATTTCTAACCATTCCAAATGAAAGAGCGGGTTGTTTTTAGTACAACTGCATCAAAATATATTAGTTTTTGTATTAAAATTGAGGTCATATGGTCATTTGAAAATGTTGTATCTTTAACACATAAACATAGGCAAATTTTGGAAATTTTTTAAAATTGTTTATTTTCGGCAGTTTAAGCATCCTATCGTGTAGAAAACGTGTTTTTCTTGTATTTAGAGCCAAACTAGACCCATTTTAAGGCAAAAATAAGCATTTTTGGTCAAAATTGAAATTTTGGCTTGAAATGGCACCGTGTTCGATTTAGACCCCCTGGACCACCCATAACAGTACGAACCCAGGTAAAACCTATACCAATTTAATCTATAGGCTCTATTAAACAAATGTATGTATTGGTTTGACCTTTCCGGTCAATGGTTACAAAAAAAATTTAATTTTGAAAAGTGGGTTTTTTTTCCCGCCGTGGGTTTTTTTTCCCGCCAACTCCAGGTCACCCCCAGGTCGCACCGGAGGGGTCAGAGCAGTGTGACATATATCATCATGAAGCGCAACCGATGCCCTACAGGTACATATAATCCGCTTTGGTCTAAGTCTTTCCAGTAGTTCAGGGTGGACCGGCAAAGTTTGCCAAATTTCGGCACTTGGTCGGACCAAAATTTCCAAAAATTTCAAAGTCCCAAAAAATTTGCAGGGAAGCAGTGGGAGCAACCATAATACACCCTCCAGGGTTATTTTGGATGCTCTTCAAGATAGGCTATTAAAATCCTAGATAGCTCATACCGGTAAGCCCACACTGGGGGTGGGTTTTTTTTCCCGCATTGGCGAGTGGGTTTTTTTTTCCCGCTTGACTATACTTACCTAGTGAGATTTCATCCAGCCATACCATCCTTGCATATGCAAACCATTCTACCCTTTTGACTATCTGAAGAAAGCCTTTGTATATACAAAATATATTAGCCATTTCATTTGCGTCAATATGAGCCCAAGAGAAACGTAGCGGCTCATGTTAGGCGTTTACATCTTGTCCTCTACTTATTTAGATGTTGGCTCATATTAAACATTTTAAATATTGTCCTTAGCACGTTTAAATGTTGGCCATAATAGCTCATATTAACTTTTTCATGCGACTGCAAGGAGCATTTTTCCTACTTGTCCTAATCCAATTTTTGGTAGCGTAAGGTTCGCAAGAGTATGCGTCCTTTCCATTGAAACGAGTACAGTCGATTTATTGCATATGTCCCCAACCACACCGCCGAAAAACGCTGTTCCAGGGGGCTTTGACCAGTGGTCAATAGGCCAGCTAGACGTAGTGACCAGTGGTCACTTCCGTCGGTTTCGAAAATATGCCCATTGAAACGAGCACAGTCGATTTACTACATAGGCCCCCAACCAAAACGCAGAAAAACGTTGTTTTGGGGGTTTGACCAGTGGTCAATAGGCCACCTAGACCGTAGTGACCAGTGGTCACTTCCGTCGGTTTCGACAACACGCCCATTGAAACGAGCGCTGTCGATTTACTATATACGCCCCCAACCAAAACGCCGAAAACGAAGTTTTAGGGGGTTTGACCAGTGGTCAATAGGCCACCTAGACCGTAGTGACCAGTGGTCACTTCCGTCGGTTTCGACAACACGCCCATTGAAACGAGCGCAGTCGATTTACTATATATGCCCCCAACCAAAACGCCGAAAAACGAAGTTTTAGGGTGTTTGACCAGTGGTCAATAGGCCACCTGGACCAGTGGTCACTTCCGTCGGTTTCGAAAATATGCCCATTGAAACGAGCATAGTCGATTTACTATATATGCCCCCAACCAAAACGCCGAAAATCGCTGTTTTAGGGGGTTTGACCAGTGGTCAATACGCCACCTAGACCAGTGGTCACTTCCGTCGGTTTCGAAAATATACCCATTGAAACGAGCGTAGTCGATTTACTATATATGCCCCCAACCAAAACGTCGAATAACGAAGTTTTAGGGGGTTTGACCAGTGGTCAATAGGGCTCCTAGGCCGTACTGACCAGTGGTCACTTCCGCGGTTTCGAAAATATGCCCATTGAAACGAGCATAGTCGATTTACTATATATGCCCCCAACCAAAACGCTGAAAAACGCTGTTTTAGGTGGTTTGACCAGTGGTCAATAGGCCACCTAGACCAGTGGTCACTTCCGTCGGTTTCGAAACTATGCCCGTTGAAACGAGCATAGTCGATTTACTATATATGCCTCCAACCAAAACGCCGAAAAACGAAGTTTTAGGGGGTTTGACCAGTGGTCAATAGGCCACCTAGACCGTAGTGACCAGTGGTCATTTCCGTCGGTTTCGACAATACGCCCATTGAAACGAGCATAGTCGATTTACTATATATGCCCACAGCCAAAACGCCGAAAAACGAAGTTTAAGGGGGTTTGACCAGTGGTCAATAGGCCACCTAGACCGTAGTGACTTCCGTCGGTTTCGACAATACGCCCATTGAAACGAGCATAGTCGATTTACTATATATGGCTCCAACCAAAACGCCGAAAAACGCTGTTTTAGGGGGTTTGACCAGTGGTCAATAGGCCACCTAGACCGTAGTGACCAGTGGTCACTTCCGTCGGTTTTGAGAATATGCCCACTGAAACGAGCATAGTCGATTTATTATATATGCCCCCAACCAAAACGCCGAAAATAGCTGTTTTTGGGGACTTTTCCCAACTTTGACCCTGGGCGAGGAACCACGGCGCCATGCAGCATGAAGGACACATCCGTCGGTTTCGGCGATTTGCTCATCGTGTTCAGCGACCCCGATTCACTATATATAGGCACCAACAAAAGACCGAAAATAGCCGTTTTTAGGGACTTTTCCCAACTTTGACCCTGGGCGAGGAACCACGGGCGCCATGCAGCATGAGGGTCACATCCGTCGGTTTCGGCGATATGCTCATCGTGTTCAGCGACCCCGATTTACTGTATATGGGTACCACCCCGAGGCCGAAAAACGCTGTTTTTGCCCGTTTTTAGACTATTTTCAAATTTTCGGACTTGAAATTTGACTTGAAAAACTTGAATTTTTCAGCTTGAAGGTGTCCAAAAACGCTATTTTTCCCATTTTTTGACCATCTATAAAAATCGAACCAAATCGAAATTCGAAAAAAACATAAACTTGCTAAGTACCATTGCCTAGATAATCAAAAAATAGTATAGAAAAATTTTTCCTATGGGCCGTTCGAAAAATCGAATTAACACAAAATTGGAAAAAAATCATGCTGAATACAGAGAAAAAACCCCACTTTCAAACCCGTAAGAGAAAGTCGATTTTTTCAAAGTTCATTTTTTCCGGGCAAGTTTGGTATCATTCGAAAGCTCTTGGCCTGGAGATTTCAAAAATGTAAATATTAGCTCTTAATTCCTTCCCGTTAATTAGTTATGCCTAATTAGCACTTTTCCAAATCCGCAAAGTGCCTTTATAGCTCATATTATGGGGGCTCTCCGAGCACCCCCATGATAACGAAAAAATGTTAATGCTTTTAACACGTTCTACAGCATAGCTCAAAACAAAGTTAATTTATTGCGAAGTTCGCAAACTCCGCGAGTTTCTGGAAGCAAGCGACATTTTGCTAAATTTAGACAAGTTCGCCAAATCGTCAGCTAGCTAATTTGAGGGGTTTTCTCTTTCTTCATATCTATCAAAAATTGGCAAAATAATTTAAAATCTAATTTGGAGCGAAGTTCGCTAAAGTTCACCTAATTTCGTGAAATTTGCCAAGATTTTTGTCAATTTCAAGGGATTTCGCTAAAATCTTCGCGAATTTCGCAAAAAGTTGGCGAACATCGCTAAATTCTAAGCTGAATTCGCTAAAATTTTGGGAGTTTCGCAAAATTGTCCGAACTACACGAAGGCACCACCAAATCTTGAGGGCAAATTAAATTGTAAAAGTTTTCCCCAATTTTGGTTAGATATGGAGAAAAACCCCCTCAAATTAGCTAACTAATAATTTCGCGAAGATCGCTAATTTTTTTGCGATCTTCTCTCAACTTAGCGAAATGTTGCTTGCTTAGCGAAGATCGCGGAGTTTGCGAACTTAAAATTAACTTTGTTTTAGCTATATATACTGTAGTTAACAGAATAAGTGTTTGAGCACGTGCTTAATGGCATGAGTTGTTACTCAAACTTTTCATACCATGTTTGATTTTCATGCTGTATAATGTTATATGTGCCCTATTTTTTTATGCTGCTGATTTTGTGTTTTAGGATGCCAGAATGGGAGCACCATCTAATTCAACATCAATAGGGTGTTCCTGTCCCGCTCGTGATCCGGCTTCTCGCAGCACGACGCCGGCCTATCGGTCGGTGCCGTTCCACCTGCGACCATCCGGAAGCTTCTACAGTCATCGAGCCAAGGGCTTCGTTGTGATGTTGCCCAACTCCTCATCTTCGGCTTCTGCAGGGAGTTCCGGCAGCAGCGGTCTTGGAAGTCGCGAGATCGATGGGTCCAGATCCTATGGTGAAGATGTCCTGGTCCGGACTGAGGGATCTGGGAATGATAGCGGAGCCGGAGAAGAGCCATCCCTGCATCGAATGCCTGGTGGAACCAGTTTCAACTCTTTGGAGACCCTACAGCTGGCATCTACTACTCCAGACGACGTTGCTGAAGAAGACGAAGACGGTTTTACGCCGGAAATTGATTTGGACATGGAGGAATTTGAGCATCACCAGACGCCACCGATTGATGGAGAAGTAGAGTCGATGATGGCTGCTGATGTCGATGAAGATGAACTTCCGCCGGCCTCCATGGAACCGCTCTACGGCGCTGGCTCTGATTCGATTCATGCTGTAATCGATCTGACTCAATCCTCGGATGAGGATGAGACGGCTGCTGCCGCCAACTTTATGGGCGGTGGATCGGGAGCCTCAGATGTCGTCCTGGAGGGAGCTGTTGTTGGCGCCGATGACGGATCCAGTTCTGCTGTGGATCGACAGGATAGTGTGGAGCTGTGCGTGATTCCGGCCCCGTCAACAGCCACGGGGCTGTTTGCTGGAGACGGTCAGGAGGAAGGGGAGGAGGAAGACGACGACGGTTATGGAGAACTGCTGTTGGACGCTGTCTTGGAGCACTCTCCTCAGAGCAGCACTGATTCTGATCAGGCTGCCAGTGATCAGGCTGCCAGTATGCGAGTCATCATTTCACCAATGCCAGTGGTGTCTCCCTCCTCCTCCTTCTTGAGACGTGGTGGTGGGCCCCATACCCATCCAGGGGATCATACCTATGGAGCAACGGGTAGGTCTGGGGGTTCTTCCAGATCCTCTGCTACTGGTGCTGTTGCTCGTCCGCTCAGCGGTGGCAGTATTGTTGGAGATCTGTCATCGCTTCAGCATCGCGGTCCGATTGCATCGCCCCGACACGCGATGCCACGAACGCATCACAACTGTTCCCTGCACGGCAGCAGCAGTACGGCTGCCACAGCCTGTACTGGTAATCAGATGAGTCTGCGATCTGCCTCCAGTTCCCTGAGCTTTGAGGGCTCTGACCAAGGGCAGGGCTCGCCACCTGATGGTGATTTCTCTGATCTATGTTCCTGCGGTCATGGCCTATACCGGTTCACTGGTCAGGATTATGTCGGGACGGGCAGTGGGGCTTTTCGTCGGCGTATGTCAGCTGTTGCCGATGGTTCCTGTACTTGTGGAGGAGCAGCCAGTCGAAGCACCAGTGGCAATCCGTCGGAGATTTGGCCAGGCTCTTCCTTGATCAATCACCTGGCCCACACTCCTGCCCACATGACACCGGCTGCCTATCTTGCACCTCCTCCTCCTCCTGGTTTCTGCCACACCTGTGTCTGTCGATGTCCCTGTCATCACAACTGCGATGGTCACGATCATGGTCCACCTGTTTCTGCAACTGCTCCGACAAGCTTTCATCGTCAGCAACCGAACCTGTTTGATTCGGGCAGTCTGGGTATCATTCCTCCGGCTTCCTCATCCACTCCCTCATTTATGGATCCAGCAGAAGCAGTGCGGGAGCCCGCGGAAGCCCTGGGTGTGGGAGTTTCCACTGGTGGTGGTCCGGGTTTGGCTCTTCTGAATCTGGAAATGGCATCTCATGGCTCCCTCAGCTCTGTTTCCGGACCCTTGGCTCGTCAGTCACCGCCACATTCTAGCGTCGGCGGCGCTGCTGCAGTTGTTGCCGCTGTGGCTGCTGTGGCTTCCCCTGTACCACAACCACCGGCTGGCGGCCCTCTGATTCTCCCAATCTGGACCTCTACAGTTCAGGCACCCTCGCCCCTGTTTGTGCCGACAGTGAATCCACGCGTGGTTTCTGGTTCTGGTGGACCTGAGCTGATCCATCCCGCTGCGACTGGCGGAGGACGCTCCGGTACTCCGGTCAGCCTGCAGCAGTCAGCACAGCCGTCCATATTCCAGCCGGCTCCTTCCAGTGAGCATTCGCTGGCTGCCGTCACTGTGGAACCCAATCCAGTACCATGGCTGGTCCAGGTCGGTTTTCCAGCCACCACTTCGACACCTGCGGCCCCTGGTATTTTCACACCACAACAACATCAGCAACAACAGCGTCAATATGTTGGAGCGGCCTACAATCGACCGCCAACGGAAAATCAGCTCTACTCAAGCCTGAGCTCCCTATTTCACGGCTCCTCCAGATCTGGCCGTGCCACTGGAGGACAGCCCTGTCGAGTCACTCCGGCTCCAGGCGGTGCCAATGGAGGTCCTTCTATCGGTGGAGCTGGCCACAGTCATTTGCCGCTGAGTCAGCAGCGTCTACTACGCTCTCAGCAGGAACAGCTGGCCCGTCAGCGCGATGCCCAGTCCCGATGGTTTGATAGTCGACAGCAGCAAGTGGCTGCCGCTGCAGCGATTGGAATTTTGCCATCGGCTCCGCCGGCCGCCCACCATCACAGTTCGGCCGGCCAGCTCTACGCCACGCCTTACGTTGAACTGAGCGACCTGATGTTTTCTCCGCCGACCGGTGGTACGCCGCCGATTCGTGCCGCTCCTGTGCCTCCTCCTCCTGTGGCCCCGCCCGTACCACCACAGATTCCAGCGGCCCTATCGCCCTATGTGACCATGGAGAGCCTGTGCAGTCACAGTGGGACTGCCAGTGCGGCCACCCTAGTGGATCCCTACTCTTCCCTGGTTCAGCTGCAGGCTGGCACGGCCGCCGGAGGGCCGCCTCTTTATCCCCCACGACATCCCCATCATCAAATTCAGGCAACTGGGGGGGCTGCCATGGCGCCGCAGATTGGAGATCCGACTGTCATGGCGCCGGGTAGCTCTGGCCTGGCCCGACTGGTTGGAGTCAGTCTGCCCAGTGGTCACCATCACCATCATCATCATCATCAGAATTTGCTGGATGCCCATGGCATGGCAGTGGTGTCGGCGGCGCCTTCGCCTGTTGTTGGAGGTGGGCCTGGCATTGAGTCGGGACCGCCTTATGTTCATCGTTCCTCCAGGACGCGACATCCGGCTGCATTTGTAGGCCAGGTGAGTAGCTTTTTGTTTTAATTTACTAAAGTTTTGTATAGTTTTGATACACTGTTGTATCCAAACTGTAAAATTCACTTTTTTGAGGATTTTCTTGCATGCGACACGTACGTATGGCTTTCGTTTACATACACAGCTACCTATAGTGTTCTAGCAGTAATTTAAGTCAGAAGATAGTATGGCCGCCCTCTTTTTCTTTTTATTCTAGTACGTTCAGCCCTATCCGGTTTCCTCGATGCTTCCGGGTCCGCCTGGCTTCAGCTACTTCCCCTTCTTAACTCCTGAGTGGACTCCAGGCGGCGGTGCCGCGGTGGCTCCAGGCGGTGGTTCAGCGGCCACTGCAGCCTACGCTGCCCGGGAGCGCCAGCCCACATGCAGGGGTGTCCCGGGCGGCTCGCCTGGCCATTCCCTACAGTCGTCTCATGACCGTTCATAGTCTTAGTGATCTGGGAACTGAGCTACCTCGAGGCGCTCTCTCAGCCTGTTATTGACAGATGCACTGTAACGCACAGGTATGGTAGATTACTTACTGTAA